>JBCEWC010001312.1:0-33738 GCA_038996855.1 Solanum aculeatissimum
AGCTTAAAGTCTCACTTACCTTATTAATGACAAGTTCCACAACCTTGCACGCGTAGAACACCCACCAAAACAGCCCCTACTTGCCTCAATCTATGAAAAATATTGATTCGATGTCAATTATATGTTAGTCAAGATCTAGCCTTATTATTCCTAACTTTCAAGCTTAACGCTAACTCTTAATATCTCATTCCTTAAACCATGAATAAATATAAAGGCATAGCTCTCCATCACTAACCAAATTTAATTAGGGGACTGTTTGCACCATGCATTAATACTATATTCCCAAATAGACAAATCAAGCCCAGATAATCAAAGATGAGAATAAATAAATAAATACAACATTGTTGCACCAGACCACGGTCTTCAATGACTTTGAATTTTAAATTCTTTTTTTTTTTGTAACCCATGATTAGCTAATGATTACTCTATTTGTAAAGATTATTACATAATCACTTTAATCATGACTTCCTCCCGCTCATTATTTAGTCGTTAGATTGATTAGGTGAAAACTCAACCAATGTCTCTCTTTTTTTTTCCTTCTTTCGTAACAGATGCCACATCTCGACATGGAAATAATTTCTACACTGGCTTCCAACATTTTTACAGTAACTTAAATCTCACCAATTCACCAAAACATTAAATTGGTACTACATACCTGGTTATGAAAGAATGATTCTTTACTATTGGCCACTGGCCTGCTATCTGAGCGCCCAAAATTTCCTCTTATGAAGTTACGTGCTTTTCTCCAAACACCCGGAGGAAATGCTAGATGTTTAGGATAGAATTAAGCTTAATTGTATTCTGTTATTTTGTTTTTGGTGTACAAATATGTACTTTGAGATACAGAAACAATTAAAGCTCAACCTTAGAAGAAACATACATGACGGGAGATGGGAGAGTTGATCAGTCTTTTAGCAGTACTTCATTGTGCTACAATCAACAGCCTTGCACCAGACCAGCTAAAATGGGGAGATAGGAGAGATGATGATTTTTCAGTTAAAGCTGCATATAAGTTTCTAGGCCCCCGGAATGGCCTTGGAAACTTACTTGGAAAGTCAAGCTGCCACCTAAAGTTATCTGCTTCAACTGGACAGCATTGCATAGAGCATGTATGACTCAAGATTTATTTTTTGATCAAGGAAATGTGTTTCATTCATGAACTTGGACAAATCACCCTATATACAAGGGGTATACCAACAGGCTAAGTTGTGCAGACTCTTCACTTTTGATTCCGCACCCGTCTCGGATTTTCCAAAAATACACTACTTTTGAAGAATCCGACACGCATGCATTGACATTTTTGAAGAGTCCGAGCAACATGGCCAACAGGTAAAAAATCTACAAGATATGATTCTCTACGGAGTACAAACTCTGCCCAATCATCTACACAAGGAACTTTTTTTTTGCACCAAAAGAAAATAAGGGAGCATAGACTTCTCCTCAACGGAGAGAAACTCTACTCTACACCTTCAAAAGCTCTCCTATTTTTCTCTCTCAAAAGTCCAAACTACCCACATTATAGCCAGTGTTGTCTTACTCAAGCATCAAGATAGCCTAGACAAAAGGAAGTTTCAAATGGAAAACAGATGCTATATGTGCATGAAGGAAGCATAGTCACAACTACCTTTTTATACACTGTCCAGTGACAACATATTAGTGACAACAGATTTATGGAGTATGTTTATACCACTTTTTGGACTAAATTGGGTCATGCCACAGAATATCAGAGATGTTTTTGAGAGTTGGAGTTGCTGGAAAGTTGATAGCACCATCAAGAGAATCTGGAAGATGATACTTCCTACCATTTTTGGATATTTGGAAAGAAAGGAATATGAGATGCTTTGATGGAATACCAGCTACCCACCGATCTTTAAAAGCTAGATGTCTTTTGTTTCTGTTTCGTTGGGTTTATTTGTCCCCAATAAATTTATACATTCTTGAATTTTGTCTGCTCCCTAGCTCCTAACTAGATATGTACTGGAGCTGATAGGTTTTTTTAGCTGCTCTACTTTTGTAACTATTATGCATCCGCGTGATGCCAACAATGAAGTTTTTACTTTGCCAAAAAAAGACAAAGGAAAGGAGAAGTGAGAGAACTCAACTTGATTATTCCTCAAGCCATTGGGTTTAAATAACTAGATGTACGCATTCTTAGAAAGGAAAGAAGAATCAAAAACATAATTACAAGCTATACTATATTTATAAGATCCTAGATATACAAGATTCTAACGACTATTTTATTAAGTCTATTCACAGCCTGTCTTCTTGGTTTATGTTTGTTTCCTATCTTTACGATCGGTGCTCTCACTTCTCTTGTCCTCTGAGAAATGAAAGAATTTCTCACATCGAATTGAAATCATTTTGCAGGGTTCTTTCTTGATCAAAGTCAATGGACCGGAGGGATGGTCGTGGGATCCTGAACAAGTTGAGTGTCTTCAATCTTATAATGATGATAATTTTTTTAGCATGTGCACTTTACATTGATTTACTAGCAGCTCAATGTTGGTCCCCCGCCCACCCCCACCCCCACCCCACCCATATTTTTCTGGCTGGTGTATCTGACCAAAGGAGGATCTTTCTGTAGGTACCTGTTGCAATTGATCATACTGGCTGCAATGGCAATGAAGACATAAATTTTCGGTTCACGGGGTTCGTCTTTATTCTTATAACATTGAAATTAGTCTTGGATCCTTTTGTTCCACAAACAAATAACAAAGGAGGAACATTAATCTTTTGCAGTATTTATCTTGTTTCCCTCACAGCTATTTATCAATACATTCTATATAATGTGTATAGTGTACTATGGACTACCCACTTCTCTACATGCTAATTTTCTTGAGTCACTGTTTCTGCAGGTTCACTGTATCTGGAAGAATTGTCGGAAATGTTGGTGGGGAGAGCTGCTCTCTGAAAGATGGAGGCCCATCAAATGTGAATGTTGAGCTATTGTCTCTCACAGGTGATGTTGTGTCCTCTGCATTATCAACACCCGGAGGAACATACTCCTTCACAAACACCATACCGGGTATGTTAACCTAAAAGTTGTTTGGTTGTATTTTGTAGTGTGCATATATATTTAGATGAGAAAATGCAAATAATCTATATATTTAGATTGAACAACTGTGTGATTCTGATGCTACTTTTCAGATAGGTATGTTTATAATGCTTAGTTTATTAATAGGTATTTTCCGTGTGTGCTTAACATGCAATTATTCTGTTATAAAGCTCAATGTACCAATTTATCTTCATCAGGTAAGTACAAATTACGTGCATCACGTCACGACTTGAATGTTCAAGTTAGAGGATCTGCCGAGGTACATTTTGAGTCCCTCATGTTCTTTTGATTACTATATCTTCTCTCCATGTAATCTCATCGATTTCATTTACCATATGTACTTCCTAAATTGCTGTACTTCCATTTGGAATAAGTAACACTGGTTTGGTTCTCATTGCAGATTGAGTTAGGTTTCGAAAATAGAATATTGGAGGACTTCTTCTTTGTACCTGGTTATGACATTCGTGGATCTGTGGTTGCTCAGGTGAGTTTCTCTAGTAATGACTTGATCTGTGTTTCTATTTTAAGTTTTATATTACAGTTTGCTGCTGTGGATCTGTAGTTGCTCAGGTGAGTTTCTCTAGTAATGACTTGATCTGTGTTTCTGTTTTAAGTTTGATATTACAGTTTGCTGCTGTGACTTGTTACAGTTTTTATGTATTTCTTCTAAGAAATTGAGAGGTCAAGGATACCTTTAAATTCTGCATAATATGTATTTCATAGTCATTTCAGTATGAACTATATTTACACACAATTCAAGACAAGACTATTGCTAAAACTGACTAGAGGTATTTGGAATTATTACGATTGAAAGAATTTGTACCGACTTATGTCTTCTCTCACATCGTTAAAAGTGATGAAAATGCGATAAGGAGGTGGAAATCTTAATAGCCAAGGTTGTTTCTTCCTCTAGTGAGCTGTGAGAGGTGAATTCCCAACTTCTTTATGAGACAATGCTGTATAAGCTCCTTGGTATCATAACGCAAAATTAGTAGAAAATGGTCCCTACTCTATTTCAAGCAATTTATGTGGATAGTGGTTCCTAAATGATGTGGTAAAAAGGAATGCTTACCATTTCAAAGGAAAAAAAGAGTGTAAAGAGAAGTAAAGGAAATGAAAAGTTACTTTCTTGCACCAGTTAAATTTTAGCAGGAGAAGGAAATATTATTCTTGCACATATTAGTGCAGTGGAAATATATATTAAAAGATTGTTAATTTTGTGTTAGATAGATATTCCAGCCTGTCCTTTAATACATGCAACTTAGGACTTAAAATAAACTTTACACCTTGCTCGGATTTATACCTCTCATTACCTTCTTGCTAGTACATTGCAAATATAATTCTAGAAAATTGAAGTAGTCCTAATGTCCTAGTAGGCTAACCAATCTTATGGAGACCAAGAACTTGAAAACCTAGCAATCTACCGGGGGATAAGTTCCGTTAATCTAAGATAAACTTTGCTTTCTCAAGATGACTATTCAGTTAACTGATTAAGATGGATACAAAGTTCTTACATGTCAAGGGGAAAAAAGGATGTTTACTGCGTTTTTGATATGTTGGTTTCCCTCTCTGATGCTGCATCAATGTGATGTACCTAATAGTAAATGCAAAGGCAAATAGATGTAGAACTTTTTTCTCTTTTGGAGTTGCTTTTATTTTTTTGATGTTACCTTCTGTTATCTAATCGTTTTACTATGGTAACTATTTTCTTATTCATTCTTATTCAAATGAAAGTGCACAAAATATGAAGCGAAGACAAACAAATGTATCTCTGTTTTGGGATCATACTAATGATATTGACATGAATTAGCGAACAATTGACATATATGTGTCCCTATTCCCTTTTTGTGATACCAAACAATTATGATATTAACACCTCATTCCCATTAGAAGTATCAGAATATGATTAGGTGACTCTACGACATAGCTTCTCTTGTTCCAAATAATAGTATGTTTAGATTCTTTTATGTTTTCTAATGTTAAGCTGTGTTGCAGGGAAATCCCATATTGGGAGTTCATATCTATTTATACTCAGATGATGTCACAAAGGTTGATTGCCCTAAGGGCTCCAAAAATTCACCTGGTGATCTAGGATTGGGAGAAGCACTTTGCCACAATGTGACGGATGCTAATGGAATCTTCTCATTGAAATCCATTCCTTGTGGTAAAACTTTTATTTTTGCTGGTATAATTCTTTTGATTTGACTATATGTAATTATAATTGTTTAAGTGTAAGTTGCTTCCCAGCATTATATAAATATTTGGAAGTTTCAAGTGCATAGGTTTGTATTCCTGAAAATCATATGAAAATAAGACATACGAAGATCAAATTAGAGATTAACAGAAATTCTTGTTATTGCATCCACAACTAAAAGTATCATTTAACTTCGTCAGATATTTTAGAGGGGTGATTGGATAAAGCTTGTAAGCCAGTCAAAATGGGTTTTAAGCACATTTTGGATTATCCAAGCACAAGCTTTGAAACTCGGGGGACTTGGACGTGGCCGTCTAGCCTTCTCCACTTATATATCAGGCTTAGTTTGCATGATGCAGGACTGGAACCTTTAAACAAAGTCACACACCCAATTTAAATTTCGAATGAGCGAGTAAGAAAAATGCACTTAATTACCTGTTTGGTTGAGTCTCTTATAACTTATAAGACAATTCTTCTACAGATTGAAGTGAGTACACCTAAATTTTAATTGAGAGAGATTCTTGAACTGTAGCTATGGCTATTTGCGAATTAACTCTGAGGATACAACTTGAGCCTTAAGCGCAATGATTTGCCAATAAATCTGTTGTAGCATTGTGCCCGAACAATTTGAGAGCATCTAATGCGTCCCACTACTACATTTTAACAAGAGAAAGTAGTAATAGGGAAACTTTTCAATATAATAGGAGGCAATGTTGCCAAGTTTGAAATTCTAAGAATTTGTATCTGTCCCAAAAAAGAAAATTTGTATTGAATTTTAGCAATGACAATGGAAGAAATGGAGCAATTTCAAAGGAACAAGTTCATCATTGCATTTGCCTTCTTATAGAGTGATTCATGATGTACTTTATCTTTAAGGCATTCCCCACGCCCTTGCTATTGCAGTGGCGTTCATTATAGAATATTTCATTCTCCTCCAGATTACTAGTCGAGCAAATGCTCCTGAGCAAAGTTCAATCCTACACCGGGTCACTTCAGATCATTGCCCTTTGATACTTGAATGCGGCAATTGGGAGAAGTCCAATTCATATTTCAAATTTGAGAATTGGTGGACTCAAACAGAAAATTTCAAGAAGTAAAGTACTGGTGGGATTCCTATCCTTGTAAGCTGACCTGATTTTATTTTAGCAGAAAAACTAAAGTATCTGAAAGGTAAATTAAAAGAATGGAGCAAAACTAACCAAGGCAGTTTGGGGCTCCAGAAACAGAGTATCCTAAGTCAGCTGGTAGAACTTGAGAATATATAGGATCGGAGACAACTTTCAGATGACGAGGCGTATCTTCGAGGTGCCCTCACATTAGAGTTTGAAGAAAATGCTAAAAGGGACGAGGTGCCATGGAGGCAAAGGTCCAGGGCACTGTGGTTGAAAGGAGACAAAAATACGAAGTTTTTTCATAGAACTGCAAACTGTCACAAGAGATACTGACAGGTTGGTTATAGATGGTGAGTGCACAAAAGATCCAACAGTGATAAAAGAGGAGATTGTTAAGTTCTGTCAGAGCCTTTACACTTAAATAGAGATATGGGGGCCCAGTTTAATCCCAGATCAGGGTTGGCAATCAGTGAAGAAGATAACTTAATGCTACAAAGGCAGAGTGATTCTGATTAACTCTGTGCTGGACTCTCTGCCCAGATATGTTATGTCCTTATTCCCAATACCTGCTAAAGTCGTCAAGAAACTTGTAATGCTTAGAAGGAACTTTCTTTGGCAAGGAGGGAAAGAAGGCAAGGGCTACTATCTGGTGAAGTGGAATACTGTAATGCTAAGTAAGGAAAGAGGGGGCCTGGGTATCAGAAATCTTAAAGTCCAAAATAGATGTCTTTTAATGAAATGGCTATGGAGATACATCATCAAGGATAAGGCTCTGTGGAAGGAAGTGATAACAACAATCTCTTTTAATGAACTTCTGTACTAGGCTTTTCAATTAATAATCTCTATTGAGATACTTCTCTCAGCTCAATTACCCTCAAGTATTAGCGTGTCAATGTCACCTTTCTTCTTTCTACATCTGGCTACAAATGAAATTATCCTAGTTGAAAGTGACTGGGAATGCTACAAGTTGCTGCAAAAGATGTTGCTAATTCTGAAGCAGTGTTGTTATAAAAGATTCAAGCAACCAAGTTCAAGGGCTTCCTTGGTTGGATGCATATGATCTCCTTTCTAAAAGTTTTCCAAAAAGAGCTCTTCTACTTGCACTTCCGGTACCTTCGATCGTATACCCTGTGATTCACAAGAACTAAATGACAAGGATTTAGGTAAAGCTGGGTTGTTTATAGGTTCTACTTTGTCACTAGTTTCTCCACTTTATTTGACATTTTGAGCTGTCGCCCTTTCGCCTTAAGCTCTTCATTCATTCTGTACATCCAAGAGATGATTGGTTGTCCTCCTTTTCTGGTCTTTCATTCTTCACAGAGTTTGCAAAGAGACTTTTCGTGGACTCCTACTGTGGGTTTGGCGAGGTCATTCAAAATGTTGCTAGCTAGTTAACACTGCATTTCTTTCAATAGGATATTAACAATGATTGCTGCCGGAAAACGAAGTTCAGTATGCTTCGCCGTTGGTCTACTAAAAGAATAAACTGATGAAGAAAAACTATAAAATCAAGAATATTTTATTGCTGTCCGAGTACTAGATGGTTTGTTCAACATTTTAACTGTGTTTTGGTGTGAGTATCTACCTTTTCTAATTGGGTAAGATACCATTTATCACCACCTTTACCCCCTCTTCTCGATTATAAGTATTGATATGTTGAACTAATTGCAGGTGTTTACAAGCTTATACCCTTCTACAAGGGTGAAAACACAGTTTTTGATGTTTCACCTTCTTCAATGTCGATATCGGTTCAGCATGACCATGTAATAGTGCCGGAAAAGTTTCAGGTATAGTGTTGCACGGCGTTTCCTTCTTACCAAGATTTAAATGGGCCTCTATTGTATTATGTGGGAATTAAAGCTTGACCTTTTGGCCAAGTATTTATGATGTTTCACTGGGTGCAAACAATTTCTGAGGGCCATCGGACTGGGTAAAACCTGAATTAACCGTGGTGCACTTGCGGGAAACTCCTTGCCGAGGGCCTGTGCACCCCCGGGATTAGTCGGGGCTCTAAGAGACTTGGATACCCGGTGCAAATAAAAAAAAAAACAAGTATGTAAAAAGTTCACTTTGCTGCTATTTTTATTGGTGAGAAAATGTCTTAGTAACAAGGTATTAGAACCAATTTGACTGCTTGTGTTTAAATCTTTCAATTGCAACTGCCATTTCAAAGATTCAAATTCTGTTAATCACAAATTGATTTACTTAGAGGATCTTCTTTTGAAAGTTTTTTAATTGAAGAAGATTATATTGCCGAGAGAGCTCAATAAAAATCTTTCGAGGACTAAATAAAAAGATACTACGACAATGAAAAGTTTTTTTGTGGTGAGCATTTGTTTGCTATGAACATCAATCTTTTTATTTCTCTTTCATAACAAGAAAGCTACATTTCTTCATAAAAAAAGCTACATATTTATATGAGAAATATAATTGCGATGGAAATTACTTTCGTAAATAAAAAGTAGGGTTAATGAAAAACGAAAGTACTTTAGCAAATTATTGGTTAATGCACAAAAGAGTGTGCCGAGCCCTTTTAAGTTTTAACCTCCATTTTTGACACCCTATGTTAAAGGACCAAGCTGTGTTTGTATGTTCTTTACACTCCTAGCTAGTTTATCATACCCGGATGGTGCATATTTTCTTTTAGTGCCATAATGTATGCTTCTCTAATCTTTGTAAAGGATGGATGCTGTATTCAGTAATTGTACTCTTTCTTCTTGACAAATTAGTTGTATCTAGTGCTATGCATTATTATATGTTCCAAGTATTTCTCCTTTAGAATCATAAATACATCAAGTTCTCCCTGTAATTCCCTACGAAAAAGAATGCGTCAAAAAGTTGTTGCGTTTTATTTTTCACAGGTCACTGGATTTTCTGTTGGGGGTCGTGTGGTTGATGGAGATGGTAATGGAATTGAGGGTGTTGAAATTTCAGTTGATGGACAAAAAAAATCTACCACTGATAAAGAAGGATATTACAAGCTTGACCAGGTAATTCTATTTGCAACTACGTTATAGCTTCAAAATTTTGTACATTGAAGAATTGACAATTTGTTCTAAATACTTCCAGATTGTCTTTTGCATCAGTCTTTTCTATGGTTGTCTATTTGGTAAAAATAAGAATATCTAATTGTGCCTTTAAGCTCTGTCTGCTACCCGGTGTAGTTAGAAAGTAGTATCATCATTCCCTTGTTTTCAATACCTTGCCTTCCACTTCCTCGTTGTGACCCCACTTGTGGGATTACACTTGGTATGATGTTGTTGTTGCCTTTCACTTCCTCAAATGCTTGATTGAGTTGACTGAGATGGTGTCTGATGCAGGGTTTTCCAAATGGTGGGTTTTGCTAGAATATATGAAAATAATGATGTTCCGGGGGTTAGGATAGGTGGCACAATATTCTAAAACCTCAGGGATATTCAAATATTTTCCTCATGTATATTTCTGTCTGCAGTTTTCACTTCTTTCAAACTTTTAATATGTTTTGTTGCTTTTGAAGTAATCTATATTTTCGTTCGATTTATTTGAATAAGGATTTTATTTCAACTTTTGATTATATGTATGTGATCAAAAAAGATTTTATTGCAACTAAAATCATTAAATTCCTGTTAAGTACAATAACATACCAGTGAAATTCCACGAGTGGGGTCTGGAAGGGTAGAGTGTATGTAGACCTTACCACTACCTCATAGAGCTAATAGAGATGTTATTTCCGGATTAAATTCTTGTTAAATGACGATTGGTATTTTTAAAAAGTTAAGCATTTAATGATGTGTTCTTGTAATCTACTTCCTAAAGGCCATATTAAGTTCACTCCCTGTATATGAAAAGTATAGCGCATGGCTTGTGGAATATATGTCAACCTGTTTTCTCTTTCAGTTCTCTGACATTGACTTGCCTCTATTATCACATCATTTTCCATGATTCACTGTAAAGATGGTACAATCATCTGTCCGGAGTTCATAGATGACATAGGTTGCAGTAATTTTGCCTAAAGGTGCTAATCGGCTCCTGTAAAGAAGTTTCCACCTTGAAGTATCAGAAATCATGACATTACTAGTAATTAAGGCCAAATAGGACTGATTAAGAGGTTACAACGGGAAGTGTCTGATTTTACACTCAGAAAACTTAGGTTGCTGAAATGCTGATAAAAAAATATCAAGTTGCTGAAAGCCATGGACGCCACTCTATATAGTTGACTTGCTGACTCAGGTGATGCCCCAAATATGAATAAAGAATTCCCTCATGTAGCTGTCACGAAAAAACTAATAATAGAAGTCAAGGCAAGTCTAAGCCTGAAGGTTCAAAAAGGACCAAGTAGAGAAATATTGGTTCAATCACAAGAAAGGGAGAGCAATAGTTATTGATCAGCTCAGGGCCTTAATTTCATTGTAAGAAGTTGC
Source organism: Solanum aculeatissimum (assembly GCA_038996855.1). NCBI lineage: Eukaryota > Viridiplantae > Streptophyta > Magnoliopsida > Solanales > Solanaceae > Solanum > Solanum aculeatissimum. The sequence continues at coordinate 10,762 of JBCEWC010001312.1, forward strand.
TTCATCATCAATAGAAATCTCACTTTGTACTTCTCTAATGTGCATGCTTTCATGGTCCCTTCATTTTGCATTTGATTGACTTACTAAACATCTCCAGGTTACGTCTAAACGATACAAAATAGAAGCAAAGAAGGTGCACTACAGATTTGACAGGCTCATTGACTTTTTGGTAAGCTTATAACTGTGTCATTTAAGAAATTTACAATGATGATTTGCACATCTATCTCTTTTTAGTACAGATAGTTTGTTGTATGGTCAGTTATTCCAAATTGTTGCTAACTGCCCCCCTTTTTGGTGGTTCTACCTCTACCATCCTTATGATTTAATAGGTATTGCCTAACATGGCTTCTATCTCTGACATCAAAGCTGCATCATATGATGTATGTGGTGTTGTGCAAACAGTTAGTTCTGAATTCAAAGCCAAGGTATCATGTTTCTCTTCTGTTCTTCTATCAAACTTGCATTTCTTAGGTTATTGGTGTTTGCACATGAACATAGTTCAAATCTGAAATTAGTTTGTTATGCTGGTTGGACATTTCTGTGTAATATAACCTTTTTCTTTATGAGTGGTGAGTTCACTTTTTGGGAGATACCGTCAGCAATTATGAACTGACAATTTAATGTCAAATGAGTTTTTTTGAAACTGGTAACATTTGTGTTGATAGTCTAATGTCAAATGAGTTTGGTTGGTATGTTTTAGTGGGATTGATACAATTTTTTTACTTCCTTACTAGCAGTATCATACACCTATCCCAAGCTGTTAATTGTCTAGTTTAATGGTCAGAACATAAAAAATATTTGCAGTTTCCATTATCTTCTTGCAAATGATTATGTGCATGCAGGTGGCTCTGACTCATGGCCCACAAAACGTCAAACCTCAAGTGAAACTTACTGATGAGAATGGCCATTTTTGCTTTGAGGTATGGCAGAGTGAATATTATTTTTAGTTTTTCTGCTTTTTGAAAATTTTCTGTCACTGTTATAGGATGCTGCTTAGATGAAGTTGGATAATCAAATGCATAATGGCTTGAATCTGTCACAGTAGCCCCATTACCGGAAAGCATGATCTGTAGGGTGAATCAGTAACATACTTTTCCCGACTCCCATGAGGGGGGTGGGAGGGTGCTCAACAAGAAATCCATCATTTATTGGTTCTTGTTTATTAATAAGGCATGTCATTTCCTTATTTGGGTTGGTGGGGTATTGTTGGAGGGAGCTCGACATGCTGTTTTCAGAAGTCAATTTGTTTGATAGTGATCTAGAAGAACCAACTGGTCAGAAACCGATGAGTAATAGGATAATTAACTTGAAGGAAAAAGCTGTATCTTCTAATTTTGCCTCAAATCTAGTCTATATTCTGCTTTATTGTTTATTTTTTATATGAGAGAGTTGCTTAACCATGTCTCTGTTTGTCTCTGTGTATGTGTGAAAAGAATCCTTTGGCACATGGAGAATGATTTTTGGGTTAGAGAAGGATGAGATAAGATTCTTGCATTCTCCATAGCTAATTTTTTATGTTAGGGAAGGATGAGGCTTTAGGTTTTCCATATCTAGTATCTTGGACTTAAGCTTTTAGGTGAAAGAGGGTACAACTCAACTTCATTGCTCAACTTTGTGTTCTGGCGTTTTTGTATAGAAGACATTGTTTTTCTAATTTTGTTTTTTTCCGTAGTAATTACATTAAAGTACTGCCAATCATCAATTCTATTTTATGTTTGGTGACTGATAGATCTTTATGGAGCCATCCCTTTTGGCCAACCGCAGCCCTCCAAACTTGGGAGTGATACCCACCCTTCTACCCTCAACCCCTTAATTAATGGACTTAGCTTGCTGCCAACTACCAATTTCTTTACAGAAGGTAGTTAAAAGATCATGAAAAAATTGTGGTCAGGGAATTTTTTTTTCAAGAAGAATGTTGATAAAAATTCAAAAGTTCCTTAGAATGACCAGATGGTCAAGAAGCAGGACCCCTTACCTCTTTGGCAGCAGAAGTGATGAGAAAATTTGATGATTGATTATTCTGTTTTGTTGTTTATACTGTTATTTCCTTGGCTAGTTTGATGGTTAATTGGAACAGCAAAAGACAGCAGATATGATAAAATATCTCTAGGTAGCCACTGGAAAGGTTGTGGCATATGAAAGTGGCCAAAAGATATAGGGAACAAGAGATGTGTGGGGGCTAGCAGATATTCAATTTTTTTGTTGTTCTGTAAGTGGGTTTTTGTTCATCAGCTGTAAAAACTGATGTTTAAAATGGGGAAGATGTGATGGGTCTAGCTGGTAGAATGAGAACAAAGGAAGAATTTGTAGCTTTATTTAGAGTGGATATTTCTATAATCATTCTCAGATGTAACGGAACTTAAAGACTTTGTCAATAATTTTCCTGTTTGAAACATGTTAATGTTTTATCTGAACTTGCCACAGGTTCCTCCTGGTGATTATCGCGTATCTGCAATTCCAGCAAAACTTGAGAACACTAAAGAGCTTCTATTTTCTCCTTCCCACATTGATGTTTCAGTCAGGAGTCCTATATTGGATGTCAAATTCTATCAGGTATTTGAGTTATGTTATTAGAATTTCAAATCCAAATATGGACTGCTTTGAAGATATGCTAATTCTTCTCATGCTGTAAAACTAATTATCTAAATTGTGGATATGGTAGTAGAAAGTCAGTCCATCTAAATTCAGATGAAATGCTTGTTGAATCACTTCTCTTTTTTTGAAGGCACAAGTAAGTATCCATGGCTCTGTTGTTTGTAAGGAGAAATGTGGTTCTTCAGTTTCTTTGACTCTTCTGCGCCTGGATGGGAGATACAAAGACGATAAGAAGAAAATTGGTTTGGCAAAGGAGAATAATGAATTTTTCTTCTCAAATGTCCTCCCTGGTAAATACAGGGTTGAGGTAACACGCCCGTGTCCTTGGTCTTCCCATTCAGGATACTTTGCATTTCTTGCTGTGTATTTACATCCCAATGTCTTTTCTTTTGCCTTTTTATCCCCTTTTTGATTTCTGTATTTACATCCCAATGTCTTTCCGTTGCTTTTATTCCCCTTGTTATTAGCTAACTAAATCTGGTGATGAAAGGTTTGTGCTTTTATTTTCTTTTTTAAAATAAGCTGTGTTTTGCGATTATAACATCCACTTGTTCGAAAATATACTTTGCTTAGTTGTCCTCTGTGATGTTCCCTGCTTTTTTTTTTTTTTAATTTTTGTGACTGGAGGGCAATGCATTCTACTCTCAGATCTTCTTTTTCATAGGAGTATAGGTTTTACTTCTCATTACTGTGTTAGTATCATACATACAGCTAGTAGAAGTTTTACATATACCTTTTATTATTTGTTTGTCGATGATGTATATGGAATGAATTTTTCTTCACACTCTGTGTTTTCCTATAGTTTTTTTTTTTTGTTCTTTCCCTTTATCAAAGAGAACTGGTTTGTATTTAATTCAATTTACAAGGGTGTTCAAGGGGTCCTTTCTGCTGCCTAGATATGTATCTCTTTCTTTCTAAATATCCACATTAAAGCAAGAGGAGTAACATTCCAAGCCTTGTGCCTTCTTTTCCTAGCTCCCACCTTCCAGCTGAACACCAATTTTTTTACAGATCCTGGCATTACCCAAGAAACACCAAACCATCTAAAGATATCTTCCCATAAACTCGTGGCTTATTTGTTATGTAACACAATATGGCTCATGTCCTCCCCTGTTTCCTTACAAAGGGAACACCAACTCATGCAAATAAAATAACCTTCCGTTTTCTAAGATTCTCCGCTGTAAAAAATACCGCTTTAGTTGCGAATCACACGAAGAAGCACACCTTGCTCATTACCTTAGGAATCCAGACCGAACCATATGGAAAACTAATATGCCATTTGTATTTTTAAGCTCCTAATTCCCAAACCTCCGTTCTCTTGCTTTGAAGTATAAATATCTCATTTGACCATTGCAAGTTTTACATTCTTTCCTAGTTCTGCATTAAGTAGTGCATGTGCTCAATTCATGTTTAGTTTTCTAGAGAAATACATTTGTATCCAGAAGTAGCCTAGCTGAAATTACAGTCTATTGCATCTGTCAATCTATTCCTTCAATTAGTTGCCAATGCATTATGATGTTCCATTTGATGATATTTTTATTTTCAGGTGAAAAACAATGATGCCATAGCGTCGTCAGGACAAGATAAATGGTGCTGGGAGCAGAGTTTTATCGATTTAGAAGTTGGCGCTGAGGATGTTAAAGGGGTAGATTTTGTTCAAAAAGGTTTCTGGGTCAACATAATCTCAAGCCATGATGTGGATGGTTTGCTGACTCAACCAGATGGTTCTACAACGAACTTGAACCTCAAGGTTGGTTTAGTCCACATCAAAAAGTTAACTCTTACAATCTTCATACTAACACGAGAAGCTCATTTTCTTTTCTGGCTCTTGAATTGCAGAAGGGTTCTCAACACGTGTGTGTAGAATCTCCGGGAGTGCATGAACTGAGCTTTCCAAATTCATGTATTTCGTTTGGGAGTTCATCTGTGATTGTTGATACATCTAACCTTTCTGTATGATCCGTTTGGAGTTGAATTTTTCTATTCTACTATTTCATTTATCATGCATGTCTTCTCATTTATTTTCTTCTGTTTGTAGCCTATCTATTTGAAAGGTGAGAGCTATCTTTTGAAGGGCCATGTCCATGTTGAATCAAGCTCATTTAGTAGCGTTGAGGGCTTGCCTGAGAATATACCATTGGACATTTTGGACACTGAAGGTTCTGTTGTTGATGGTCTAACGGCAAGACGTGTGCCTGACGGAGTTGATCAATTCAGTGCAGCCGTCTATGAATTTTCCATGTGGGCTAGTCCTGGAAGGGAATTTACTTTTGTTCCTCGAGATGCACGGTGTGTGAATTGTATTTTGATATTATTCTTCTTGTACTCTTTCCCCAGATTCTACTTGTGGGATTCCACAGGGTATGTTGTTGTTTGTATTCTTCTTGTACTCTTTGCCACTCATTCTCTCTGTCTCTCATTTTTTTCTTTTATTCAAAACAAAAATTCATACATTGATAAGTGTAATTGAATCCTATTCCAGTAGGTGAGCAGGAATAAGTACAATACATTAGGTGCTAACTGAAGAAAGAAATTAAGAGTGATACCCTATAAATATGCAGTGATTCCTAGTAATCTGCTGCCGAAATATAGCTGTGTATTACTAAGATTTAAGTCTATATACATTCTATAACAATAAGGAACTTTAAGGAATATGACCTTTTGCTTATGATACAGGTTCATGTATTGATTGTTCTCATGTGATTGTTTTTATTCTTTAAGGGAGAGAAAGCAACCTTTTGTTGTAATACAAATCTGCTTTTGTTTAGCTATGTATCTATTTTATGGATTCCTTGTGTCCCTGAGAGTCAAGTAAGGGGGTTAGTTTGAATGAGTTGTATTGATAATAAGCCTTCAGACGGACTTGACATGATAAAGCATCTTCTGCCTGATTTTGACTTTAAAAATATATGCTCACTTTCTTAGCTGTATTTTACAAGCTTGTTTCATGCACTTGTGATACATATGGTATTAGATGGCAGAATGTTTAGGATTCGGAGATCAGAGGAAATGTTTTCCTTGACATACTCAAATGCTTTGAAACATTGCCTTGCACACAGTCAAGAATAGATGCATTTTTAGAAGGCAATTTGTAATAATTCTTCAGCTTTCCATGCATTTCTAACTGTTGTTCCATGTTTCAGGGATGATGGCGGGAAAAAAATATTATTTTATCCCACACAGCAGCATGTATGTGGAATTGCAAGTTATAATCAGAGTGGTTTTTCTGTATCTACTCTTAGTTTTGACGTCTTTTCTTGCTTTCTCTAGGTTGCTGTGACCCAAGATGGCTGTCAATCTTCTATTCCTCCATTTGCTGGCAGACTTGGGATGTATATAGAAGGATCAGTTTCTCCTCCTCTCAATGATGTTGTTGTCAAAATAATTGCTGCAGGAGACAGTCGAAGTGCTCCCCTTAAGCAAGGTGATTTAGCACTTGAAACTACCACGGGGACAGATGGCTCATATGTCGCAGGGCCTCTGTATGATGATATAAGTTATAGAGTTGAAGCTTCAAAGGTTTGTACGCTCTTGAAAATTTTATAATGACTGCCTGAGCATTTCGTGTTTCTCCATAATTCTTTGTTGACCAGATCAATTGCATCTCCAGATTATTAACAAACTCTTCACGCCTTTTGAGTTATGTTGTTGTTTTTGGATGGTATATGGTGTATTTGTACTGATGGTATGGATGTCTTTGATGCATATGCATTGCTGGTCAAATAAGACAAACTCTTAAAGTATGAATATGGTGGATTATTATGAGATCGCTACCAAATTTGTTCTTTCTTGTTGCTATAGTTGTCCTTGATTGCGTTCAAACTCAAGTTGTCTGCTCTTCTTTTTGAAGCTTATTTGCTACTTGGGTTATGTGGACTAGACTAAAATATAAGCTTTTTTGTCTCTTTCCAGTGGAGCTGCCTGATATTTCTTTCTTTATTCACAGCCTGGCTATCATGTAAAGCGAGCTGGACCTCATTCCTTTTCATGTCAGAAACTGGGCCAAATTTCAGTGCGTATATATTCTAGAGAAGATGCGAACGAGCCTTTTCCATCAGTTCTCTTATCATTAAGTGGAGAAGATGGTTACAGGAACAATACAGCATCAGGTGTTGGTGGGATTTTTGTATTTGGTGACTTATTTCCAGGGAGTTTCTATCTCCGACCCTTGCTTAAGGTATTTATTTTTCCTTCTAATTTTAGGCTATTCTGATCATCATGGGATATAGATGTTGGTTTATCATTTATCTTGATAGTTTTGATGAGCCTGTATTTGAGATATGGATTCCTTGGGGACCTAGAGAAGGATATTCGGCTTTTAAGATCTGTACATTACAAAACATCCTAGACCATCAAGAAGCAGATATTGTACAGCCTACATGTAGTTGTTTCTATTACAAACCGATTTTTATTTTATTAAATTTAATTGTAAGATACTGTGAACATATTATGGTCCAAGGGGAGCCTTGAGTAACTGGTCAGAGGATCAAGCTGTGGAATCCTCTTACAAAAATGCAGGGTAAGGCTGTGTAGGAGATACCCTTTGCTCTGTCCCTTCCACAGACCCTGTGCATAGCGGGAGCTTAGTGCTATCCTTTTTTACCGTAAACATATCATTGTCATTTTGGAACAGTAACCTGTAGTAAACTGTGAACTTGTATTGTTATCTCGAACATAATTATTTTTCAATAACTATCAGGAAACATGATATGTCTGATTGATTTAGAATCTAAATTTTCATTTTCCTAAGTTCTAGTAAATTAACAATAGTTCTTGCCAAGTGTTAGGGAACAGATAAATAAATGATCTGTACTAAAGATATATGTTAAATGATCTGCAAATTATTACTCAGAGAACAGTAATTAATCTGTTATGCATCTCTTCGGTAAAAATAATCAATTTAAAGTTAGTACTTTTAATTCTTTTTCACGCGTACAGATGTAACCCTAGCAATTTGTTGATGCTAACAATCTTTTACAACAGACATATTACAATTCTAATAGTTTGTCTAATGAGGGAATACTTGCTAATGTTTGCCTAGGAATATGCTTTCTCCCCCCCAGCAGAGGCAATTGAACTTGGTTCTGGAGAGTCAAAGGAAGTCGTCTTTCATGCAACGCGTGTCGCATACAGGTATATATATACACGCATATTTATCTATGAGTGGAATGTGCTGTTGCGTAAATGTCATAGCTTTTAATGTCAGTGAGGTATGTGAGGTCTTTGGTTATTCCGAAACATGAGCACTCCACTTCAATACTTTCATCCCATCAATTACCTTTAAAAATGAAAGCATTGTGCCACGAGGGCTTTGGTCTAATGGTGAAAGGTGTGCATGTTGTGTATTTGAATTTTTTCACAGATGAAAGCGTGGTATTTAAGTGGAAAAGGGTAGAGAAGCGAACCCATTGTCCATCGAGTTTTAAATCATGTGGCACTGGCCCTCGGGAATTGCTCAGTTATCAAAAAAAGAAAATAAAAGAATGATACAATTTGTTAAAAAATATATAGCAGGGAATGCAATGAGATAAGAAATATGTACTGTTTTTTCATTTGATGGTCTAGTGTATTTTGAACTCATCCATTTTACCTAATAAAACACTAGGAAATATTTGCATTATACGTTAGCACTAATAAATGGTTATTTGACATTATAATATAGTAGTATAGATTTAGTCCTTCATATCTTATCTGTCTCTTTTCTCAATTGTCTATCCTGTAAAATGTTCATTGATGGAGTGGACGTGCTGGAGATGCACCGAGTATATATGAAGAACTACAAAGAAAAAAACAACAAAAACATAATTGGTGAAAGGTTTGGCATGTATCATATTCGATATGGTGCCCTAACTTGTTAGTTGAGTTGGACCTTAATTGTTGGCTGAATATATCGATAGCCCCTTAAACCCGCCTCTTAATTTATTTAGACACCTGAATTTTGGCTTATTTCAATTGAGCACTTATACACAAGATAAATTGTTTCTATTAGACATTTTTTGGTTCATATTTTGAATTTTTTTACATGAGTTTCAAGCGCCCATACATGGATAAGTTAATCACGTGAAATATGCCTACTTTAGTTATACACATCAACAAACGGGCTTGAGGTTTTACAACTTATTTACCCTAATGCATATAATTAAAGGAGGTGATATATATCATGTGATTAACTTGACATAACAGAGGCTTGAGAACACTCACAAAAGCTTTTCTAAAAATTTTAGTCGAAAGTGTCCAATAGAAATACTTTATCCTGTATTCAGGTGCTCAATTGAAACATGCCGTAGTTGAGATGTCTAAGTAAAATTTACCGACAAGTTTAAGGGGCCATCGATGTATTCTGCGTTTATTGTTAGTTCTTTGATGAAGGGAATTTGTTTTAGGTATTCTGTGCTACTTTCTAATTTACTATATGACCTAACAAGTTAGGTGTTACCAGGTTCAATAAAATTTGACTATTGCCTAAATATCATTTCCTATTAAATTAAAATATAAGACTTAGAATGTAAGATTTAAGTACCCATCTTTTGGTGTCTCTACAAGCAAGAAGAGAAATTTGAGTTCTTGCTGATATCAATCATGAATTCACATTTAACAGCAGTTTTGCTTAGGTGGATCAGCTGAGATTTGTCAATTATGACGTGTCATTTGCAGTATCTTTACCATTTCTTGTTGGACTTAGATGGTTTAACATCTTTACAGTGCTATGGGAGTAGTTACGCTCTTGTCTGGTCAGCCTAAAGAAGGTGTTTCAGTAGAAGCTCTATCCAAGTCAAAAGGCTTGTATGAGGAGACAGTAACAGATTCAACAGGATTTTACCGATTGAGAGGACTCCTACCTGATACTATTTATGTGATTAAAGTAGCAAGGAAGGTTGCTTCTGGTGGAGCTACGATTGAGCGTGCATCTCCGGAGTCTCTGACCGTTCAGGTCGGTACACTTCATATTGCCATTTTTCCTTTCATGTTCATGAGTGAATAGGAAATCATAAACTTGGTTATCTTTATTAAATTGTTCTTATATGTTGATCTTGAACTGAAAGGAATTTAAATCAAATATATACGTTCCATAAAGGATATGCAAGAGGAATCAATTGGAAGTGTATGAATAGTGGGGGTAAATATGGAGTATCTTATAATTGTTGGTTTACATTAGGAAAAGCTTCTTTTTATTAATCCACCCATAATTGCTCGTACTTCTTTAATCTACTTATAGATGAACTAACCAATATCAGGTCACATGATACTTGCTACTTTCCAAAGATATTGAATCAATTGATGACATTGGTGACATAATCTGAAATCTTGAGCTATGGAGAAACAATCCACTGACAATGAGTTGTAGGATAAGTAGAAGACACTTCATTGAAACTTATATTACATGCTCTTACCAAGATTCTAGCTTTGTGGACTTTTGCATCATATCTATGTATGTCTAGATGTTCTGTATGAGATAACAAAGTTCATCCGTTGCTTGTGCTACAGGTTAGAGCTGAGGACTCTAGGGGATTAGATTTTGTAGTATTTGAACAGCCAGAGAGGACAATTTTAAGTGGCCACGTTGAAGGGCATAGAATCAAAGAGTTTAACTCACATCTCCATGTCGAGATCAAGTCCGCTGCTGATCCGTCCAAGATTGAGTACAACTTCCCACTTCCCCTCTCGAACTTTTTCCAGGTGAAGGACTTGCCCAAGGGTAAGCACCTTGTGCAGCTCAGATCATCTCTGCCTTCAAACACCCACAAATTTGAATCAGATGTTATTGAGGTTGATTTAGAGAAAACTTCTCAAATTCACGTGGGTCCACTCAATTACAAGATCAATTTCAATCACCAGAAACAGGTAATTCTTCACTTCATGTATCAAATATTAGTGAACTATTGGAAGCCAATATTCTTAATCATGTTTGATTGCCCCGTCACGTTTCCAGGATTTGACTCCAGCTCCTGTTTACCCTCTCTTTGTTGGAGTTTCTGTGATTGCACTTTTCATTGGGATGCCAAGGTATCTGGGGAGCTTTCTTTGATCTAATTCTCTTCAATGGACGTTAAATGACGTTAGAAAACATGTCTTTCTTGCAGATTGAAGGACTTATACCAAGTCATGATGGGAATGTCTTCATCAGTATCATCAAAGAAAGAAGTGAAAAGACCAGTAGTGAGAAAGAAAACATACTGAAGATGTTCACCATTTCTACAGGAGCTTAAAGTTCTGATGCTTAGGTAGGTGACATGATCTAAAAGAGCAGATACAGTTTTTGTTTCTCGATCGATTGAAGCAAATCTTCACTGGCACAAGGATCTCCTCGCGTTACAGCAAACCTCTACTACGATAGAAATCGATAATGAGTTATCCAATGTTACCACTAGTTAGTTGTTACAGCTTCAAATTTTGACAATTTTAACCTCAAAATACTTGTTCCTGGGCCAATTTTTGTGATTCCATCCATATTTAGTTTTTGTAACTACTAAACTCATCTCATTCTAGCTAATTTTCTTCCTTCTCTCTTTTTAGTATTTTGTTTTGTAACTTTGGTGAGTGTTGAAAGAGAGGAAAAATTATACCAAAATAAAAATGAAGAATTCTTGAAATTATTCTACTAAAAACTATTCGTCAATTTCTTAATATTTTATTTGTCAAAACTCTCTAAATTTTAATTATAAAAATTCGAATTCATAAGTATTTATTTATATCTAATAAGCTAATAAATAGTAACTTTAATCTTCAAGAAAAAAATTTCATTCTTTAAATTATTCTACTAAAAACTAGAATAAAATGTGTAATTTGCAAAGTGTGTGTATATATATTATACTTAATGCCACGTAGGATGACAACTGGCAAGAGTCCGTAGGGCCGGCGGCGGTCAAAACAGAGTAAGATTACACTGTCGGAAAATCTGCAACAGTCAAATAGCTCAGCTCAAAAGTTCTCTCTCTCTAGAATCTTCTCTCCTAAAACCCTATCTACTCCTTCCTAAAAGCTTCAGCTACTTTTTATCTCTTACCATCAATGGCCTCCTCTACCCCCCCACCCCACTGTGCACTCACTACCTCTAAACCTTATCAACCCCACCCCCAGCCCCGCCCCACCACCCGGAACAATCATCACCGGCAGTGGTCTTCCCAGAAAGTCTCATTGAATCGATCCAACCCACCTCGCAATGCTACCCACCCCCAACCTTCGCAAACCCCTAGTTTTCTCTCTTTATCTTCAACAAAATCGGATTTTTCGGCTGATTTCTCGGGTCGACGTTCGACCCGATTTGTTTCCAAGATGCATTTCGGCCGACCCAAGATTTCGGGTAACGGACGTCATTCATCGTTTGCTGAGGAGGTACTTGAAGAAGCACTTCGTTGCTGCAAAAACGGCGTCGTTTTAGACCAAGTGTTGTTGACTTTGGGGTCTAAGCTTTTGGGGTCTGATGATTTTACTTTTTTGTTCCGTGAGCTTGGGAATAGAGGGGAGTGGGAAGCTTCTATGCGTTGCTTTGAATTCGCTGTTGGTCGTGAAAGGAAGCGGAATGAGCAAGGTAAATTAGCTAGCTCAATGATTAGTATACTTGGTAGATCAGGGAAGGTTGATTTAGCTGAGAAAGTGTTTGAGAATGGGGTTAATGACGGATATGGTAATACTGTTTATGCTTATTCTGCATTGATTAGTGCTTATGCGAAGAGTGGGTATTGTAATGAAGCGATTAGAGTCTTTGAGACCATGAAAGATTTGGGGTTGAAGCCTAATTTAGTGACTTATAATGCATTGATTGATGCTTGTGGGAAAGGGGGTGCTGATTTTAAGAGGGCATCGGAGATTTTTGATGAAATGTTGAGAAATGGGGTTCAACCGGATAGGATTACATTTAATTCGTTGCTTGCTGTTTGTAGCGGTGCAGGATTGTGGGAGACTGCGAGGGGTTTGTTTAACGAGATGATTTATAGAGGAATTGATCAGGATATATACACATATAATACATTTTTGGATGTAGCATGTAATGGGGGCCAGATAGATGTTGCTTTTGATATTATGTCTGAGATGCATGCTAAGAATTTTCTGCCCAACCAAGTCACATACAGTACTGTGATTCGTGGGTGTGCAAAGGCAGGGAGATTAGACAGAGCATTGAGTTTATTTAATGAGATGAAGTGTACAGGCATAAAATTAGATAGGGTTTCATACAATACTTTACTTGCTATCTATGCAAGCCTGGGAAAATTTGAGGAGGCTCTTAACGTTAGCAAGGAGATGGAGAGTATGGGAATTAAGAAAGATGTTGTCACTTACAATGCTCTTCTGGATGGGTTCGGCAAACAGGGAATGTATACCACGGTTAAGCAGTTGTTTGCAGAGATGAAAGCTGAAAACCTTTCACCTAACTTATTGACGTACTCCACATTGATTAGTGTGTACTTGAAAGGAGGTTTGTATCACGATGCGGTAGAGGCCTATAAGGAGTTCAAGAAGCAGGGTCTGAAGGCAGATGTTGTTTTCTATAGCAAACTTATTGATGCCTTGTGTAAAAAAGGCCTTGTGGAGTATTCTTCGCTGTTGCTTGATGAGATGACGAAGGAAGGGATACAACCAAATGTTGTTACATATAACTCTATAATCAACGCTTTTGGTGAATCAGCAAGCAATGAATGTGGATCAGATAACGTCACACAGATTGTTTCCACTGTTTCTCAGAGTATATGGGAAGACACCGAAGAGGATAATATCATTAAGATTTTTGAGCAATTAGCTGCTCAAAAGTCGGCTAGTGGGAAGAAAACTAATGCCGAAAGACAGGACTTGCTCTGTATTCGAGGTGTTTTCCATAAGATGCATGAATTACAAATAAAGCCTAATGTAGTGACATTTTCCGCTATCTTGAATGCTTGCAGGTATAATTTTCTTTCCTACTAGTTACACGCTTTACATTGAATTGTGCTTTCTTCAGTGCGTCGTCTTTTCATTATGTGACGTTTAGTATGATCCATTTCAACTTTTAGAAACTGTTGTATCCTTTGGGTGGTTATGTTCATTTTCTTTGTCAGGAACTTCTTGACGCATTTGATCTTGGACATGAAATTTAGTGCTACTGGAATCTGTTTGAGGATATGAAATGTGCATGCACCAGTCTGACTTTTGTCTCTATCTTGAAGGCTGATTGTCTAGTATATGTGTGCTATCAGTATTCAATATGCTTCTTGTTTTTAGGTGAAATGCACTTGCGGACTTTTAAGATTGTTGTATTTATGAAAACAGTTAAGCAGAATAAACTTTTTCTAAGCCTTGGTGGGCAGAGTTACTTGGTACTTGTGCTGGTGGAAAGTAGCAGGTTCCCGGTGGAATAGTTGAGGTGCGCTCAAGGTGGTTGGACACCACTGTCGTTAAAAAATAAATAAAGAAGAAGAAATGTCTCAGAGTTTTCCACTGAGACAAAAATACTCTTCTCACTCTAATGACTGAAACTTTATTATAAGCTGGATTATTCAAACATAATAGAGCTCCATAGACCATAGCTTATATGACCTTGCTTAGAAGTTTATAAGAGAGGTGGGGAGAGGTAGAGGTGAGAGAGAGAGTTTTGGCCTCGGTGACTACTTCAGCAGCAGGTTGTGTGAGTAGTTTAAGTTGTCGTCAAGTGGACCCACTTTCACATTAAAAAACTCACCCATTCTAAGAAGTGTTTTTTCCACTTCAAAATTTACTTTGGACAAAGGTGTTTGATAAGAAGGAAAATCATTTTCCAGAAAATAAGTCATTTTTGGGGTAAGAAACACCAGGACATACTTTCGTTGAAACATATCTCCATTACAAGGGGTAGAATGACTTTCTTTGATTATATTTTTCTCGATAGACTGTTTGCAATAGTTTTTAAATCTTAGAGATTGTTGGATAGTCAGACAGTTTCTTTGATAAAATGTTGTTTAGAAAATAATTTCCTTACACACCAAACACACGCTAAATATTTTCTTCAAAGTGGAGAACACCTTTGGAGTGAATGTGGAGAATGAACAAAGAATTGTTTTGTGTCAAAAGAATTATACTGCCAATTCAGCACAAATGCCTTTAGTATAATTAGAAGCAGGAGAGAACGCGAAGGAGGACAAATAAGAGATGATTTTTTGGTGAGTGGCATTTTGATTTGTCTTAATGAGCCTTTTGAAGGGGTGCTCAGGAAAATTGCTACTTAAGACATTTAACATCGTTTTTGTATTCCAATGCACTTGATTGATTCAAATATTATAATAAAACTGAATGGGTTTGGCTATTTGAGTATATATGATGGGTGATTCAAATATAATTGCAGCCGATGCAGTTCATTTGATGAAGCTTCACTCTTACTTGAAGAACTTCGTCTATTTGATAATCAAGTTTATGGAGTGGCACATGGACTTCTCATGGGTCAGCGGGAAGGTGTATGGACACAAGCTCTATCTCTTTTCAATGAAGTGAAGCGGATGGACTCTTCAACTGCATCTGCCTTTTACAATGCTTTGACTGACATGCTGTGGCATTTTGACCAGGTGAAACTGCAGTTACATAACAACTATCAAAGAGAAGAAAATGTGGAGTAAATTTCTTTATTTTTTAAAGTTCTGAACAAAGAGAAATTTGTCCTCATAGATGAAGAGATAGTGGTTATCACTTATTAGTTTATGTGTTGTATAGCTCTAGATATTTGCTTCAATAGGCACAACCATCCTTGTTTAATTGGGAGATGGCTGTGAACATTCTGTGTCATCCTCCAAATGTTCATCAGTTTAGAATGTTTTGTGCCTATTAAAAAGTATTGTACAGAGACTGCATCATACCAATATCATCATTCCAATATTCATGCTTCTAACTAGACAGCATTTGAATTTATGTGTCCTGCTGCTCTTTTCTTGATTTTAACTGTGGACTGCTTCGAGGAGCATGATTGAGGGCTAAAGGAAATTCTAATAGAAATAATTATATGTGAACTGGTTCTTTCCACATCTGGAGTAGTATTATCCTTGAGAAAAAGCAGTTGAAATAATATAGCAAGTGTACACAGAGATGACATCATATCTATCATGTCATGACTGTAAAGAATCATCTCATTCACTGCTATGAAGGCATAACCTCCAAAGTGGTACTTGTGATCTTCCTCCGTCCCTCTATCTGGATCTCCTCACCTTTTCTTGCTCACCTTCTTAAGCTGACCTACCTGACCTTACTGCATAGTTCAGCATTAATGTCAAGGAAACCAAAAATTTTGCTATGGTCATTGTTAACTGACTAGTATCGCCTTTGTGTTGCCATAAAAACCACCGACTCATATTTGGTGTCTTATCTAATTTTTTCCAGAAGCAAGGTGCTCAATTGGTTGTACTTGAAGGAAAACGTTCAGAAGTGTGGGAAAATACATGGTCCACTTCTTGCTTGGATCTGCATTTGATGTCTTCAGGGGCTGCATGTGCAATGGTCCATGCATGGTTGCTTAGTATACGGTCGATAGTGTTTGAAGGCCATGAGCTACCAAAGATGTTGAGGTATTTTCTTTAATGCTCTTATATTTTTTCAGTCAGACAAAAAACTATAAGAGTGATATACATTACTGAAGTGTTCAACTGTCCTTGGCAGCATTTTGACTGGCTGGGGCAAGCACAGCAAGATAACAGGTGATGGCGCCTTGAAACGAGCCATTGAAGGCTTGCTCACCAGCATAGGTGCACCATTCCAGTTAGCAAAGTGCAACATTGGGAGGTTCATATCCACTGGAGCTGTGGTAGCTGCCTGGTTGAGAGAATCAGGTACACTTGAAGTGCTTGTTCTTCAAGATGATAGAAGTCACTTGAGCGCCACAAGGTTTGGTCAGAGTTCTAATCTACAGCTACTAACATTGTAGTCGTTTCTGTATAATTTGACGGGGAATATGACATTTCAATCCCAGTGTAAATTAGTATATAGATATATATTCCTTTGTTGGGTGTGAAATGTCCTATTCTACTTCAACTTTAAACTGGACCAGTGATCTGCTTGGATTTTGATCAACACTCTTTCTGAAAGAATACTTTGTTTAAGGGGTTAAAAGGCGGTATTTTCGATAGAAGACGAAATTTTCCACAAGCCTATCGTAGAAGAAAGCTGGAGATGACTCTCTTTCTTATGTTGGCACCAGAGAAAAAGCAAACAGAATGATATATATATTATCTGAATTCTGGACTGTAAACACAATTGCAGCATTTCTGATACATAAAAACAAGAAGGTTAGCCCCCAGGGCCTAGCTCTAGTGGCAAGACGCGGAGGATTTGTGGCCGAAGTCACAGGTTCAAGCCTCACATCATGCAAAGTGACACTTGGTATTTAAGTGGAGAAGGGCAGGGGGCGGGTCTATTATACACCGTGTTTAGAAGGTTGTGGTTGGTCCAAAGGAGGGTCATAGACGGGTTTTTTGGTTATAGAAAAATGATAGTAAAATGCAGCAGAATAACAAAGAACTGCTTTTTCATAAAGGTCTATGGAGTTCTCTTATGAAATAACAGTTGACACCAAATAATTACAGCTGTTTTAACCAGAAAAATTGTTGAATACTGTTTGCCCTCAAATATGAACCCCCCTCTCTCTGAGAACATGAAATGTATATTCATATTAGCCTATGAATATTATGTAAATGTTTTGACTCCAAATTTGTGTAGGACTATCTGTAAATTGGTATTCATAACTTTTATAAGGTCCACATCACTTTTATTTGCATTTATGGGTCAAAAAAAGAATTTAGTATTTTTTTTCAGTTTTTTGTGAGCATTAGCGTATGAATATTTTGTAAATGTGTCTATCCAAAACCTTATGACTAAATTTTGTAGAATTTGTAATTATCTAATAAATGATCATAGTTAATATAGCACCCACACCACTTTTTAGCATTTAGGAGTAACTAAATGTGAATTTGATGGTATGACTTCTAATCAATTTTTTCATGAAACATTTACAAAATCATCTGTGATGATCTGGATTAAGAATTCTAGTAGCCTTGTCTTAATTTGCACGACAACCTTTTAGTATTTAGGGGCCTTGTAGTTGGAATTAGACCTCCAAAATTTGTGGGCTAACACTTAATGAAAAATTAAGAAAATTGTCTGATTCCTATTCGAGCACCATAAAATGCTTCAGGCACCATTCAATGGCATCAAACCTACTGGAACTCTTAGTGGACTTGTTACAGACGCTTTCATGAATTTTCGAGAAAAATGGGCTCAATCCCCGACACCTTCAAAATATATGGGTTAACATACACGAAAAATTGAGCAAATAGCCTGATTCTTATTTTGAGCACCATAAAATGCTTCGAGGCCCCGTTCAATGGCACCGGACCTACTAGAACACTTTGTGGACTCCTTACAGACGATTTTGTGAAGTTTTTCAAGAAAAATGGGCTCGTAGTCTCGACATATCAAAAATCCATAAGACAACGTCCACAAAAAATTGAGAAAATCCCCTAATTTCTATTCCGAGCACATATGCTCTGAGGTGCCGTTCAATGACACTGGGCCTACTAGAACTCTTAGCGAATTCGTTATGAACAATTTCGTGAAGTTTTATGAGAAAAATGGGCTCGAAGCCTCAACACCTCCAAAACTGTGAAAATTGCTTGATTCCTATTTCGAGCACCATAAAATGCCTCGAGACGCCGTTTAATGTCACCAGGCCTACTGGAACTCTTAGCGTGTTATGGATGGTTCTATGATGTTTTTCGAGAAAATTGAGCTTGAAGCACCGACACCACCAAAATTCATAGGCTAATCTCTACGAAAAACTGAGAAAATTGTCTGATTCTTATTTCGAGCACCATAAAATGCTTCAAGGCGTCGTTCAATGGAACCGGATGTCACGCCTTGAGAGGGTGCCCTAGGCGTGGCCGACACTCAGGAACCATTGCTGGTTCCCAAGAGAACCATTGTTGGTTCCCAAGAGAACCACTTGACTCAATTTACTTTTCAATTAGCGGAAGACTTAATGAAACAAAAGAAAGTACTCAAGTGGGCATTCAAATCATCATAAAAATATAATTTTCAAAATATCTCTTGTTAAAATAACTTAATGTTTCAATTCAATAAATAATAATAGTTTTCTAAAATCGAGTCTGAAAGTAAGACAAACTCCACTTTACTCTATCTGACTCGGCCTATGAAGTTTCTATCAACTCATAAGAAGGTGCCAAGACATGTTCAATGCTATCTCAAGACAATAAAAAAAGAATAAACTAAAATAAAAGGGTTCCTCCGAAAGCAAAAAGGTCTCACCACTGTCTGTGACTGAATAGATCTTCAACGAAGCGTCTGCTGAGGATCTCTAAGACTTGTATCTTCATCATGAAATGATGCAGCGCCGAGTGGCGTTAGTACATGGAATGTACGGTATGTAAGATGGTTGAATAGAACAAAGCTCAAAAGAGAACTCAATAGCAAGAGCAAAACACAACTTAGTCCAATATAATATGCAAGTTTTTAAAAATTAATTTAATATAAAAGATACTTTTCAAATCAACTCAATCATATGCAATTCCGTCAAATCAAATTCAATTTTCATCATTAGGGAGTTTCTTTAACCGACAACCATCACCGTATGAGCGAGTGATGATACAATGCTTTGCACTGCCGTTGTCGCAGCCGTCCAATACCTTGCCAGGGTAAGGGACGATTCAAATTATTGGATCCACAAATTAAGTCCTCTTTTGGGACAAGAGAGGCTAGGGCTCTATCCTATGTTGGTTACATAGTTTATGGGGCTTGAGTTCTTTAAACTCTTACCCAAATCGGTGCTAATACTTCTCCCAAAATATATGCTCATATCTATCAACAATTCAAATTATCTCATCATGTCTCAATAGACCTTTTCATCAATTCAATTTCATCTCGATTCATCAATACTTTCAATAACAAATCATATGTTTTTTCATAAAAATAATATGCTTCAAAAGTTATACGTATCTCATCAAAACTCTCTTCTCAAAACAACATTTAACTCAAAGCTCATACTCCTTTAAAATCAGTTCTCATGCTCTTTGAACGTTCTTTAATATTCAAATCATCTTTTTCACCAATGCATAAAAATCACCATCTTTGCAAAAAAACATACATAACCTTGATTTAAAACAAATACTTTATTTAATGCATGAAAATCATGAATCTCAACATCAAATAGTGCATGGAAAAAAAACATGATCATTAACTCAACTAGGGTTCATGGGAAAGTAGCCACGAACAATAATTCCAATAATAAAATAATAATAACTTCAATGCCTAATTATATAGAATTCAACATAAGAAGAATTCACTCCATTGGAATTCAAAAATTAGATTTTTATCCAATTCAATACTCATTAAAAATAAAAACTTAGACGTGGGGCGCATGAATGAACTCAATCGAACATTATGATAGCCTTAGATACCTGGAAAATTGATATTACAATCGAAATTTGATGAATACTAGCTTTCTTGGAGAAAATCTTTGATCTTGGAACCTTGATGCTTGTTCTTGAGAAAATAAATTCTCTTTGTAGTTCCCTTAGAGTGGAAGAACTTGAAAAAAAATATTAGTTGAAGGTCTTTTCTTTGATTCTTGAATTCTTTACTTAGAATCTTTAGAGTTCTTGATGAAGAATCATAATTATTGAAGAAGAAGAATCACGAAATCCTTTTTTGGAATTCTTGAATTCGTTTTCCTGAAACCCTAGGTTATGATTTAAGATTTTCTTAGAGATTCATGAATAGATGAAGAAATTTGGGTTGGGAAGCTTGAAATTTATGGAGAATAACTTACCTTAATTATGAATCTTGAAAGCTAACCCTAACTTGGTGATTTTCTTGATGATTCTTAAGCGTTTCTGTTTAGGAGTAAAGGAATGAATTTTACTTACCCAAAACTGACTTCTATGTGTTTTGGGACATTAAAATAAACCCCCAAAGGTTATAGGATTAAAATACCCTCAAAAAATAATAAAAAAGACGTCATTAACTCGTCTAGAAGAGTCCACGTCCAATACGCGACGCGAAGCTATCGCGGACTTCGAACAACTCTGCACGTCTCCAATAAAATGGTCATAACTTTTTACTTTGAACTCTGATTAAGGAAAAATTAGATGTGGTGAAAAAATAATTCAAATATCTGTAATTTGATATCTTATGAAACGACTAACACATTATATTTTAAGATATATGGTCGTTTGAAGTTGACCCTTGTATAATCTAATGCAAAAAACTCAACTGATAGGAAGGTTTTGAACTCGACTAAGTATTAGAGGTCTCTTATGACCCTAATACACTTCTAATACACATCTCATATGTAATAATGATGGTTAAAACATAGGTACATGTAAGATATCACTAGGTTCAAACTTACGTATTTATGACGAAAAAATTCGGATCCTAAAAATAGAGTTGTGGGGTGTTACACCGGACCCATTGAAACTCTTAGCAGACTCGTTACAGATAGTTTTGTGAAGTTTTTTTAGAAAAATGGTCCCGGAGCTCCGACGCCTCCAACGTGCATTGGCTAACACCCTAAAAAAATTGAGAAAATCACTTGATTCCTATTCTGAGCACCATAAAATGCTTTGAGGCACCGTTCAACGACACTGGGCCTACTGGAACTCTTAGTGGACTCATTTGGATGGTTCCGTGAAGTTTTTCGAGAAAAATGGGCCTGGAGCCCCATCACCTCATAAATTCGTGGGCTGACACCTATGAAAATTTGAGAATCGCTTGATTCCTGTTCCGAGTACCATAAAATACTCTGAGGTACCGTTCATTGGTACCAGGCCTACTGGAACTCTTAGTGGACTTGTTACAGACAGTTTCATGAAGTATTCCGAGAAAAATAGGCCTAGAGCCCCAATACCTCCAAAATAAAACCTAAGAAAATTGCTTGATTCCTATTTTGAGCACCATAAAATGCTTCGAGGTCCTGTTCAATGGCACTGGGATGGAACTCTTAGCGGACTCCTTATGAACTGTTCTGTGAAGTTTTTTGGGAAAAATGGGGCCGGAGCCTGGCATCTCCAAAATTCATGGGATAATTCCCATGAAAAACTGAGAAAATCGCTTGATTCCTATTTTGAGCACCATAAAATGCAACAACATGACGTTCAATGGCACGAGCCTGCTGAAACTCTTAACGGACTTTTTACAAATGTTTTTTGTAAAGTTTTTTGGGAAATATTGATCCGGAGCCTCGACACCTGCAAAATTTATGGGTTGAAACCCATAAAAAACTAAGAAAATCTTCTAATTCCTATTTAGAGCACCATAAAATGCTTCGAGGCCTCATTAAAATCCACCAGACCTACAAAAACTCTTAATAGACTCGATACAAATGGTTCCGTGAAGTTTTCTAAGGAAGATGGGCTCGGAGCCATGACAAATGGTGTCGTTCAATGGCATCGGGCCTATTGAAACTCTTAGCAAACTCGGTATGGATGATGTCATGAAGTTTTTTGAGAAAATGGGCCCGGTGTCTAGCCCTTCCGAAATTCTTAGGCCACCCATGAAAAATTAAGAAAATTGTCTAATTCTTATTTCGAGTACCATACAATGCTCGGAGACACTGTTCAACAACACTAAGCCTATTGGAACTCTTAGCGGACTCATTACAAATGATTTCATGATATTTTCGCAGAAAAATGGGCCCAGATCCCCGACACCTCCAAAATTCATGGGCTAACATCCACAAAAAAGGGAGAATATCGCTTGGTTCATGTTTTGAGCACCATAAAATACTCCAAGGTGCCGTTCAATGGCACCAGGCCTATTAGAACTCTTAACGAACTCATTACGGCTGATTTTCTGAACCTTTTCAAGAAAAATGGGCCCGTAGCCTCGACACCTCCAAAATCCATGGGCTAACACCCACAAAAAATTGAGAAAATGACCTGATTCTTTTTTTGAGCACCATAAAATGATTTGAGGTGTCGTTAAATCGAACCATGCCTACTAGAACTCTTAGGGTACTCGTTATGGACAATTCCATTAAGTTTTCCAAGAAAAATGGACCCGAAACCCAGACACCCTAAAAATTCATGGGCTAACACCCACGAAAAACTGAGAAAATTTACTGATTCCTCTTTTGAGCACCACAAAATGCTCTGAGGCGCTGTTCAAAGGCACTGGCCTAGTGGAACTCTTGGAGAAATCGTGATGGATGGTTTCGTGAGTTTCCCAACAAAAATGGGCCTTGAGCCCGGGCACCTCCAAAATCCATGGGCTCTCCCCTATGAAAAACCATGCAAATCACCTAATTCCTGTTTTGAACACCACAAAATGCTCTAAGGTGCCGTTCAATGGTACTAGGCCTACTGAAACTATTAGTAGACTCATTACGGATGTTTCTATGAAGTTTGTTGAGAAAAATAGGCCCGCAACACTGACACCTCCAAAATC
>JBCEWC010001313.1:0-42298 GCA_038996855.1 Solanum aculeatissimum
TTCAATAATACAAAACGACCTAATAAAAGTGTATTTATATGATTTAAAATAACTCCTAAACCAAATAGGAAAATCGAGCTTCGGTACGCGAAACGATAACTAAATAGACCGTCTGACATTCAACGGTCCGTTTCACCTTCCGTCTGGGAACACTTAGATTCCCAGGCTTCATGCGTTCAGCTTCAACTCACTGTGATGTTTAACGGCACACGTAACGGACCGTGTAACTGCACACGGCCCGTCAACTAGTCCGTCTAGATTTCCTTGGCCTGTTTCTTATGTCAGCCTCTTGGCTCAGCTTCTGTCGTGTTTCACGATCAACTACACGGCCCGTTGAAATGTACACGGGCCGTTTCTCCTTCCGTGAACTTTGACTTATCCAATTATTTGCCCAGTCTTCCTCAACCACTCTCTGTCATGTTTAACGGTTCATTCCACGGCTCGTTAACATGTATACGGACCGTTTATCCTCTCGTGAAGTTACACTTGGCCCATTTTTGCTTCTTTTCCGCACTGGCCCTCTCTGTTAAGTTTAATGACCAGTCCCACGGCCCATTAAACATTAAACGATCTGTGAAACTGCCCGTTTGGGGCACAGTTTGCTCCATATTGCTTTTTTCACGTGCCTAGCCTGATTTTCCTGCAAAATAAACTACACAAACATTAAGCGCAATAATTTTCTTGAGAATTTGCAAAGATTTTAGCTAGAAAAGTGTCAAATGACGAACGTTTTCGCGACTCATCACCCATAAAGCTTGCCGACCTAGTTTTCCAATTTTGATTTGGCTTTATATTTCAGACATTATATAAAAAAAATTAGGTTGTTTTTTGGTAAGTTTGCAGAAGTTTAGGAAGAGTTTACAGATTTTTGGATTTCTAGAGAGAAAGAACATCAGAGAAATAATATTTTGTGTTCTTGATTCATCGTTGTGATTTCTATTGAAGAGTTAAATTCCTTGTTCATAAATTCATTCGTGTAAGTGCTCAATTATGTTATTCTATATCATGATTCCTGCATCTACACTAAATATAAGAAGCTAAATCCACAACTAGGGTTGTAGTAACCATGAAGAACCAAAAAAGTAAAATCGGATAATTTGTAACTCTTGAAAAGTGTGTATGAATGTATTAATTACTTATCTTTATTTTAAATGCTTTTTAACGATGGCCAACGTTAGAACTCACTTAGTGTTACTTGCTGGATCAAGGAGATATTGAATAGGAAAAGAGAATAATTAACAGGATTCGATTGATATTTTTTCATCTAATCAACCAAACTGGATCAAGGGAAGGTTGTACTGGGACAATAGGTAAGGGTTAGTAATGTCACACTACAGAGATGGATCAAATCTCGTAGAAAAATTTACCTCTCACAAGGAATAAATAGTTTCGTGAATTTAACTTATCGTTTCGCATCTACACAGTGGAAAAGATTCAAATTATCAGGTAATGCTGAGTTAGGGAATCATGGAGAACACATCACCCTAGTTAACTCTTCTACTAATTTCACAACACTTGCACTAGTCTTGGTTTACTTTTCTTACAATTACAAATCCTTCCCCTTTTTAGGAGATAAGTAGGTTAATCACCCCACTTTGATTTGAATTTATCGAAAGTCTACCATATTCCCTGTGGGTTCGACCCTAACCTTTCTTAGGTTATATATCTTGACAAACGATCACTTTAACCTTCAAAATGGAGGTGTAGCTTGGGCAACATCATAGACACCCTACTCTTGAATCACGAGCCCAAAGAACTAAAGCTCTGATACCAAATTGTCATGATCCAATATAGACCACAACTACAGAAGAATGAAATAAAGCGGAAACAAATACAACATAACATCCAATATCCAAAAATCTAGAGTCATGAATACAAGAGCATCCATAATAGTGTGGAATAGTAAATACAACTATCTCCAACTAAAATACAAGATTGTCTTATAGTATCTTATACAAATCTAGAGGAAAGTAGTAAAGATAATTCCAATGATTCACAACAATTCGAAGTCATGTGCCTTATCGGTAAGATCTGGATGGATGCAAAAAAGGCTCAACAAGAGTGAGTCAACTACCCTGTGCTCGATCTGCAAAGAGGAAATAAAGTAGGGGTGAGTGCACTGAAATGTACCCAGTAGGTTCAACCAACTGGGTAAGAGAAATCAAACAAGAATGTAATAATAAAGAATCCTATACCAGCATCCAAAAAGGTTAGTACACAC
Source organism: Solanum aculeatissimum (assembly GCA_038996855.1). NCBI lineage: Eukaryota > Viridiplantae > Streptophyta > Magnoliopsida > Solanales > Solanaceae > Solanum > Solanum aculeatissimum. The sequence goes on from JBCEWC010001313.1 coordinate 2,222, forward strand.
TATAAATGTATAGTAAACCTTAGATGATCTGCCACATGAACAAAATAATGACTATAGCAAAAAGTCCATGATACAGTACATATGAAGTGTATGGATGCAATGACATCGCAGGCCATGAATGATATGGAATCACGACTGTTGTAGGGTCAATGTACACATCTATTGAGCCGAAGCAATCAGATAGAACCCAGGGGCATCGTAGGCCGTGTACTCAATAAGTCAAGACATTGCAGGTCATAAACTAAAGTATTTCAAGACGTTACAGGCCTCAGATAGTACAATATATGATATGTGCATTCCAATGCTAACATATATAGATATAGAGGGTGCATACCAATGCCACCATAAAGTAAGATAAGTGCATACCAATGCAATAGAGTAAGACATGTGCATATCAATGCAACATCAGAGTAAGATATGTGCATCCCAATGTAATAGTAGAGTAAGATATGTGTATCTCAATGCAATAGTAGAGTAAAATATGTGCATACCAATGCAACACAATATATAATAGATGGATCGCAAGTTAGTGATAAACATGGACAACAATCATTGCATCACAAGGCTAGGTCAAGTCCAGCAACTAGTAACACAAGTCCATTAATAAGACATCTTAACATCTCTTTCTCATCATCGGACAATTTCCATCAAATTTAGACTCTGCAAGTAACAAAATATGCTTACAAATTCCAAAATAGATCATAAATAACACCCAGTTTCACAAAGCCCTTTCAAGGGTATAACAAGTCTCACAATATCATGGTAATGTTCAAAGTCCCTCATATCTAAAGAATTCAACCCAATTTATCAATAAGATGACCATCTATGCAGAATTTAGCATAACCATATCCACATATTTTTCACAATAATAACATATCAAGCCATTTACTCACGAATCAATCTACATCCTCAATTACCACATAACATACTCAATAACTCAAATCCATTCGCAAAAGGATTAGCCAAACCAGCCTCAATACCAAAACTGCACTTGGACAAGCTTTCAATTTACTCGAGCCTCCAAACAATCCCCAGATCACTCAATAACTACCAAAATCAGATACTACTCATCAGGAGGAGCATTTTGATACCCTTATTGGCACGGTTTAGGCTTAAGGGTAAAATGGTCAAAATTAGGGCTAAATTTTGAAGTTCCCAAATCTAGAAACTAACTTTAAAATCAGGTTCTACATGAAAAATGAAGTCTGTGGATGAAAATCCCATGAAAATTAGTTCAAATCGAAAGAGAAATCACCATTTAAAGTTTTGAATCAAAGTTTAAAAATCTCCAATTTTTGACATTCAAAATCATGAAATTCAAGACAAAATCAAGATAAAACTCATAAAAAATTATTAATATAATGTTAAAAACACTTACCCAACAATAATCTTTGAAAATTGCCTCAAAAATAAATTAAAAATGGTGATCCCCAAATTTTTTCTATCTAGGGTTAAAAAGTACTCCGCGATTACAGGTGGGGTCTCGCGAAGAAGACGAATCAAAAAGATCTCCGCAATAGTGGAGACTAACCCACGAACAATAAGTTTTAGCGCCGGGAGGGGGGGTGTCACACACATGTGTGCTCCGCGAATGTGGAGTGCAAAACTATTACTAACCTCCGCGGACACTGAGAAGAAATCCCACTTGCACCAGGAACTGTGCACCAATAAAAACATAGATTTAACCAAACCAAGAATAGGTACTCCGAACTCATCTGAAATCAGAATTTCACACATCAATTATGTATTCATACCAGAAATAACAATCTGAACTCAACGACATCACCAGAAATCAATTTTAAGGCCTTCTCGCCATATTTACCAATTCAAGTCAATAAAACTAGTTTAAACTCAAAATACCAAAACTGACCTCAGCAATTCCAAAAATTATTCCAAGACCATTTCTATCATTAGTTTAACCATCCGAAACTACTAGAACTATCAAAATTCCAATCTAAACTTCTGAACTCCAAAAGTTGACCAAAGTAAAACTTTAGTTTCAGAAACAACTAAAAAGCACAAATTTGGGCCTAAAACCTTCATTTTAACTTCAAATTCAGTTTTGTAACTTCTCATAGTTTAGTTTTGATGTTTTGGGGTTAATGGAATTGACGGATTCACAATCCAACACTCAAAACTCCAAATGGTATAAAAACTCACTTTTTCAACAACTTAAGCTTCCAAAGATGCCAAACCTCATATTTTAACTTTTAAAACTCAGGATTACAGTTCCAACAATTGAAATAGTTCAAAATAGGCCCAAAGCTACTTATGAAAGGATAAATAATAATTTTTACAGATAAGGCCAAAAATGACCAACCAGGTCATTACACCAACAGAGGGGAGTTATGTTGGATTTCAAGTAGTAGCTCGCTTAGTCTTATATATCGGTTATGGTCTACGTCCTACATATGTATGATGATAGGATGTTATGTTTATCTCTCATGAATAATTTTATCAACGCATCTTCATGCATGACATATTGAGGTTACATTCTATTGTATATGATTATGCATCTTGTTATAAAGCTTATTATCTATTGTTGTATTGCAGCCTATATACTAGTTCATTTCAAGTACTAACGCATATTTTTTGCCTACATTTTCTAACCATGTAGGGACCAGAGCTCTTATTCATCCTCCTCCACATGGCTAGCTTGGATCTGTAAAGATTATTATTGTGATGAGTCCTTCATTTCGGGGACAATATCTAATTTTTATCTTGCTTATGATTGAGACATTTTCATTTTCTATATACTTTAAGGGTGAGCCCGGGAATTGTCTTGGCCCCTGTTCTACTTATGTTTTAAAGGTGTTGGTGGATACCATACTATGCTATGTACCTATTATGAGATATGAAACTTTTATGGAGACTTATCCTTTAGTCCCTATTCCTTATGTGATGCTATGTGATGTTGTTAATGTTGATGGAAAGTGATGAAAGTTCTAAGTCCTTACTTCCCTATAAATTGAGTCATACTTATCCTCCCCTTAGTTATTGCTTGTTATGTGATTTATGCAAATCTCTTTTCCTAAATTGTCCTCATAGCGTGAGTCTAAAGCCTCTATGCCCTTAGACTTATTTTTTATGCTTGTTTTATATTCCGCAACAAATGATGTGCAAATTATATGCTAAGAGACTTGTTTAGATTGCCTTTGGGTTTCCCATTCGCCGTGTCGCACCTTGACCCTAGGCTTGGGTCGTGCCATCACTTTTTAGATTGTTGAGTTGATTATTTGAGCTTATTGGGTGCCTTGTATTGAGCCTTACCTGCTTCTTGATCCATCTTACATACCAGTATATTCAATGTACTAACATCCATTTGAGTCTGCCTTATTTTATAATGCAGATATAGGTGATAGAGGTCCTCAACATGCCTATTGTTGAAGACCAATCTTTACATTCCAAACTTGGTGGCCTTCCTTGCTATTCGGAGGAGCCTTCTTTATTTCATTTTGATTAGTATTATTTCTTTGAGGTAACCCGATACTTTTTTTGGTATCTTCTAGATTTGGATAGAGGCTTCATAGAAGTAATTAGTGATAACCGATTGTTATTTACGTTCCAACTCTTGTTCATTGAAAATTACTATTTATATAAAGATTTAGTTATTTGGGTACTGTCTCGCCTTACATGAGTATTTACTTTCGCTGATTAAACGTGATTTGATGATGAGGCCAAGTGGTTCTCTAGGGGAATCAACAATGCTTCTTCAAGTGCGCGGCCATGCCAAAAATACCCTCCCGGGGCATGACAGAATGTTCATGCTTTTAATATAGTATAGATAAGTATTTGAATTATAATATTGAAAAATTAATCCCCATGTAGATATTAGATTAATTATTACAACTTATGTAGGTAGTTAAAAGTATTAACAAAATAGCAAACTTATTACGAGCTATGACAGATTAGTATTAATTAATATTTATTTAAATTTTTTAAGTTTTTAATTAAATGTAATTTGTTGTTTTATTTATGGAACAAATCCCCATGTAGGACTATGAAAGATTAGTATTATTATTATTTATTTAATTTATTTTAGTTTATAATTAAATTTTTTAAAAGTAATATGTTGTTTTTTTTACGGAACTACTCTCCATGTAGGACTTTTCAATTTTTTTGCCTTCTTTCAATAAGGTAATGATGATTTCTTTCTCCTATTAAACTATCAATATTGAATGAAAGATGTTTTTATGGGATTTTTTTTCATTTATTTATGTTATCTAATATATTATATATTATTTTTATTTTGTTCCTTTGTTTATGATTCTTTATATATTATTATTTTTCTTCTTTTTTTTTTGTAGTTTACAGGATCAATAATCAGTTTTTATTTTTTATGGATTACATATATATAAAAAATTATTTATAGGAACCCTATTTTAATTTATTTCTGTTTTTAATTAAATTTTACCATTTATTATGAAACAATTACCTAGGAATCTATTAGGACTTTTTCTTTTTAATTATTTTTGAATTTTTAACTAATTGAATTTTTAAAGGAGTCATTTAATGCTATATTAAAGGAGTCATTTTTTTCATTTATTTATGGTGTTTAATATATTATATATTCCTTTTTTATTTTTTTCCTTTATGTATGATTTTTAATTAATTTTTTAATTTTTTTTGTAGTCTTTATGATCAATAATCAATTATTATTTATTTCTTATTTTTTTACGGAAAATATAAAAAATTATTTCTAGGAATCCTATTTTAATTTTATTTCCATTTTAAATTAAATATCACCATTTATTGTGGAATAATTACCTAAGAATTCTATTAGGACTTTTCTTTTTTAGTTGAACTATGTATTGGAGCTTACCTGTTATCCAGGTCTGTTATTAGGATAGGACGGAAGTCGGGGTGGCTGCACTGCGCTTTATATCTTTAGCAGTGTGCTTCTTCCCTTCAGAATGGATCGGTCAAGGGGGTGGCTGCACTGCGCTTTATATCTTTAGCAGTGTGCTTCTTCCCTTCAGAATGGATCGGTCAAGCTCTTCTTATCTTTCCCAACTCATTGAAATTCTTTAAAGAGTCATTTAATGCAATACTCGAGGAGTCAATTTTTATGATTTATTTATTTATTTATGGTGTCTAATATATTATATATTTTCTTTTTTTTAATTTTGTCCTTTTATTTATGATTATTTTTATATTAATGTTTTTTCAATTTTTTTTGTAGTTTTCATGATCAATAATCAATCTTTATTTTTTAATTTCTTTAATTATTTTTTATGGATTTCATGATCAATACTTATTGCGTATGTGCTACAGTCTATGCCAATATATTTATTGTCTTCCATGGATCCTCCTAAGGGTGTTGTTAACAAACTCAATCAGTTGATGACAAAATGTTTTTGGGGAAGGACTGGAGGAGTTAAAGGGAAACACTGGGTGGCATGGGAAGAAATGTGTTATCTTATGAAAGAATGTGATGTTGTATTTAGATCATTATTTGATGTGATTAAGGCGATGTTTGCAAAATTAGGGTTGAACTTTAGAGTAGGCTCAAATTCTCTATGGGGCATATATATGTGGAATAAGTATTGTAAAAAAGATCACCTTGTCCTTGCTAAGGGGACAGGTAGATCACATGTCAGGAAGAAGATACTTGAGATGAGAGAGGAGATTGAACATTTTTTATGGTGGCAAATCAGGGCAGGCAACTGTAGTTTTTGGTATGATAGTTGGACACAACAAGGTGCTCTATGTTTTATTGAAGATGGGAGTCCGGAGAGGTCAGATCTGGAGGTTAAACATTTTATTAATGAAAATGGAGGGACGACAGATGAACTGAAATCATTATTATCTGAAGAGATGGTCACTCACATTGCGGAATGTGTCAGATGAATTGTTACTGAAGAAAATGATATCCCATGGTAGATGCTAAATGCAAAAGGTGAATTCTTTACTAAATCTGCCTATCACATTTTGAGAAAAAAGAGGAAAGAGAGAGATTGGCGTAGTAATATCTGGGCGAAGAAGTTGCCCTACAAAATAAGTTTTTTTCTACGGAGGGAATGGAAAAGAAGGTTACCTATAGATGATAATCTGGCAAGAATGAGGATGAATATAGTGTTACGATGTTTCTGCTGTGAAGATTATCAACAGAAAAACAAGGAGCATTTATTTCTAACACCCTCCATTGCCAAAAATCTATGGAGGAATTTTGCTAATTGTGCAGGTATCATGAAGATGGGAATGCACCTGCAGCAATTGATCATTTATTGGTGGAAAATTGTAGGCCCAGTTAAACTAAAACAGATCTATAGAATTGTGCCTACAGTGATTATGTGGAAGCTATGAAAAAGGAGAAATGCAAGAAGGAATGAGAAAGATGTGGATATAGTGAAACTGATTCAACAATGCCAAAACATTATTAATCAGTTCAATAAAACTTCATACCCTTGGATATAGTGCCCTAAGCAATGGGAGGAGGTTATTTTTATTCTTCCAGCAATATAAGCGCAGATTATATATCAAAAGTACATGCTGGACAATGTCAAAGATGGGAAAATTGAAGTGTAATTGTGATGAGGCACCTAAAGTAACCCAGGGGAGAGTAGTTATGCTTTCTGTATTAGAGAATATAAAGGGGACCTCATTTTTGCTGAAGCCTAAAGAATTGGTTTGGTATCTAATGTGAAGGCATAAGCAGTGACAATATTAAATTGTCTAAGGTATTGCTATGCTACTTGAATTACATATGCAGTTTTAGAAACTGATTCATCTGCAATAGAGAAACTATGGAAGTGTTGTAGATGCAAGTGAACCACGTATTTAGGGAAGGGAATCAATTAGTAGATATGCTGGCTAATTGTGCCTATTATGAGGATGCTAGGAAATCATACAATTAGTTCAGTCAATTGCCAGTGCAATGCAAGAGAATTCTGAATTTGGATAAAAAATAGGTTCACACACTACGAATCATAAACTAGAAAATAAGGGAAGTCAAGCATCAAGACCAAGACATCGACATTAATAATCAGTAGTGTCAATTTTTCTAACACTACACAAGAGTTTCACAGGGTTTATAATTGTGTCAGACAGTGATCGTACCAACGTAGATTGTTGAAGCTACACATGCAATACTAAAATTTAATTACAGATGGAGATATCTACAACATTGTATATCAAAAGAGATGGTATGACTAAATTACAATTAGCGGCGAGTTATAACAAAAATGCAAGAAGTGGAGTAAACAAAAACATGAGTAGTTTTCTTTTTCACAAAAATGAGGACATCACCAAAGGGAGTACTAGGATGGAGGTGGGCTGGCCTTATCAGAAGTAATACCACAACGTCCTCCACTGTGAAGAACAAAGAAAGAGTAAGTGTTAAAAAAATTATTGGGATACAAGTGATAAATATACATGATGCGTTGAAATCAGGCCACTGGGTAAAAGACAATTCAAATACCATACAGCTACCACCTGAAGCAAGGAAATCGGTGAAGCTAAGACAAAGTACAATAAAGAAAGTGAAGGGGGTGAAGACTATACCTTGGCGGAAGAAGGGACGTCAAGATCTTCAAGAGGAGTAGAATGAAGAGCAACAGTGTCCACATGGTGGAGAGCATTTAAAGAGTCTTCAAGAAGCTTAGGGAAATGACAGATGAATGTAGACAATGAGTTAGTGGGTTTGGTCATAGTTAGACATTAGTTAAGTGATTTTCTTTTCATTTAGTAAGTGGGCTGAACTGGTATTAGGCCACATTTTGTAGTGATACTTATGGAAAAATTACTCAACTCCACATATTATTTTATCTTATTTATTTTTCTTTCCTATCGTATCAAAATATTTCAAAAGTCCCTATTTCTCCTGCTAAAAACTTTCCACACGGATACATAATTTCTTGCTCAAATTCTTCCAAATTTAAAACATATTAACTTTCAGACTTCACTCCCTCAATTTCTCCCCTAAAATCACAAAGACGATTGTCAAATTTGAATTTCAAATTTACCATATCTCTCACTTTGCAGTGTATGTTCATTGTCTTCTTCATTTTTTTTTTGATAACTTATGGACAATACTCCTTCATTCAGTATTGGGATTACCCAATTACCAAAGTTTAATCGTACATATGAACTATGAAAATTTTGATTGGGCAGAGAGTAGGTCAAAGAAAATTCATGATCAAGTATACATGAAGAAATTGAAGAAAATTGCAACATTTACTCCAACTGTCAAAGTGCAGAAAACCCCCCAAAAAGCGTGGTAGTTGATTACCCAAGATTTTATTATTTTTTATACAAATTTTTGGGTTATTTTCCTGTATTGAATACACCAATTGCAATACTGCACTTTGATATATGTAAAATTTTGTATCATCTACATCAGTTCATGATACAATATTGTGAATCTATTTATTTTTTAATCAAATGATATAACATCAAGTTTTGTGTCTCTTTTTTGTATCAAGTACAGCAGAGAGGATACACAATTATCTGAAGTATTTTTTATTTTGTTTGTAGTACACTGTTGTGATACAATGATTGTGTGTTTCTATTTATTTTATTTCAAATACACAGTTCTTGAATACAATAGATTTGTTTATGTTTATTTTCTTTCAAGTACGATCAGTCATGATACAAAAATAGGTTATGTGCAATCGTTGTATCAAGTATAATAGAGGAGTCTCATTTTGTATCTGATTTTTAATTCTTTTGTATTGTTGGTAACTAACATCACTTTCGCAAATCCCTGAATGCCGCAACAATTTAGACACATTCATCATTCATCAATTGCAAGACGATGTTGATATTAATTTTTCTACATTCATCTACAAGTTTTTTTTTTTTTTGAATCGTGGAAGGAAGCTGGGAACATACCCTTTTTTAAATTTTGAATTTTGAAAAGTTGTTACAAATGGAAAAGTTTCACATAGATTAGATCTATGTGATTTTAGGGATAAATCACAGTTTACTTCTCCTTTTCGCTCAACTGAAACTGTTAGTTAATGAATTGTAATTTTTGTATCAGTCTAAGATTTAATATATCCATGCTTTTCATAAATTGAGGGATTTTTAGTAAAATTTAAAAGAATAAGGATAAATGGTAATTATTACTTTACAGTATATGATTTATAAAATTTATTCATGAAATAAAATGGTCCCAGGGCTCAAAAATTAGTTTAAAAAATAGGTAAATATGTTGATAGTAACTACTTACCATTTATTACAAAACAATTACCTAGAAGTCATATTAGGACTTTTTCTTTTTAATATATTTTGGATCATTTACAGATTAGATTTTCTAAGAAACTATTTAATGCTATTTTTAAGAAGCCAATTACTTATGGAACATTTTTTATTTATTTATAAAAAAAATTTCATTTATTTAGATTTTCGGAACAATTACTTAGGAGTCCTATTATGACTTTTCCTTTTTAATTTTTTTCGGATCCTATTAAGACTTTTTCTTTTTAATTTTTTCACAAATTATTTCTTTTGTAATCTCCATGATCACTGATCAATTTTCATTTTCATTTTTTAAATTTAGTTTTATCACTTTTTACGAATTGCATATATGTATAAAATATTTTTATTTTGATTATAAATTATTATTTTTATAACAATACATATTTTAGCAGATAGTAATTATTTCCTTAATTAATAGATCTAAAACTGATTAAATGCAAATTCCATAAATTTCGCCTAGTAAATTGGAATTTTACAACTAATCATAATCAAGTTTCATAAGTACGATATATTTCTTTTTTTTCTTTTGTTCTTAGTAAATTAAAAAAATTTCTATTTTTTATTTGTGAAAGACAATCGATATGCGAATAATATTAAAATACATTCGAATTCGCCCATTATTATGTCAAGTTATACCAATAAATCAAAATATACGTCACCAATCTACCAAAATAATAATGTTAATATTTTTATTTGAAATTAACAAAAACAACAATAAACCATTTAAGTTTGTGTCATAATCTAAAAATAGAACATATACTGAGAACTCCTACTTAAATCTTGAACTATAATAATGAAATTCAAATATATATCAATTTAACACACTAAATTTTTTTGTACATACTTAACAATTTCAGAAGAAATCGAAAATATGTTCCTATAAAACACAAATAAAACTATATATACTTTGGTTTGAATTCATCCAATTCTATATCATTTTCACACAAATTTTCTTGCTTTTGGAAGGTCAGCCAACAAACCCTTCTTGATACTACCCAAATATATCTAGATTTTATACAGTACAACAAATCCAAATATATATCAATTTAATACACAATAAAATTTATTGTATATTCTTAACAATTATAAAAGAAATAGTATTTATATCCTTATAAAATGCAAATAAAACTGTATATATTTTTATTTGATTTCATCCAGTTCTATATAAATCTTTCACATATGTTTTCTTGCTTTTGAAAGGTCAGCCAATAAACCTTCTTGATACCACCCAAATTTAAATAGATTTTATACAATACCACAAATCAACCTAAAAAAAATACAAATCAAGAACCCTTAGTATAAAATGCAAAAAAATAAATAAAAATCTTCTTGATAAAACCTAAATATATGCCGACATTATGCAATACTATCGATCAACAAAAAATATACAAATCAAGAGTCATTAGTTTGTAACTATATTACATTACATTACATAAATCAAATATATATCACTTATATACATAAATAATACAGTAAAAATTTTATTTGAACTCACCCAAATAAATAGTAAACTTTTTTACTTCCTGTAATGAAATCTAAATATATATATCAATTTAATAGCTAGATACTAAAATTTGTTGTTCTCAACAATTTTAAAAGAAATCGAATGTATATCACTATAAAACACAAAAAATGAATCTTTTTTTAACATTATACACAATGAGTACTTTCTAATCATTCCAAAAACCTTAATCCTAAATAGTCAAAACCTTTGAACTCCAATATATTCACTCCAAACTTCAAACTTGGTTGTCGCATTGCGCCGCCGTCCAGTGGTGGCAATGGCCACAGTTAACACTGGTCAGCCCCCCACTGGTTTTGATTACCCAAAATACCCTAAACCCAACTACGTTGATGTTCTCAAGCAACTACAGTCAGTGTCAAAACCTACACCAATGAAGCCTATTATTTATCTCCATGGAGAGCCGCAAGTGGTATGGGAGGAAAAAGAGGTTGAAAAAATGATATTAAACAAAAATCTACAATATGTAGTGATAGAAAATTTTTTCTATGGGTGGTATGATTTTCAGTAACTCAAGAAAAACATCCCCAAACAGTGTAATCTGAAAGGTGAATGTAATATAGGGTGCTACGCAGTCGACACATCTTGATAAGGGCGTCTTTTATGGAGGATTACGTTAATCTGCTATCAAAACCCATCTTTTACATAACACACAAGAACTAGACGTATACAATGTGCACCTTCAAATGGGAACCATTATTCGATCTAGAAGAGGAGACCACAACGGGGATCACAAGGATCTCTTTTCCGGCCCTACCACCAAATTCCTTTGGTAGAGAACCTGTGTTCTCACTAGTGATAGCAGTAGGGAAGCCTTTACAGGTAGATCTAGCAACAAACAATCAAATCAGGCCAAGTTGCGCTAGAGTCAAGGTAAAGATGGATTTGTTAAAGGACTTCCCCAAGTATATCAATGTAGTATTAAGGAAGAAATCTGGGAAAATTGTGGAGAAATGGATCTCAATAAACTATGACTATATGCCCAAATACTATAAGCACTGCAAGATACAAGGGCATGATGAGAGGAAGCGTTGTGTCAAGCATCCTGAGTTGTACCCTAAGGAGAATGATAAAGAGACTGGAAAAAAATGAAGATGACAAAGCAAAGAAGAGGGGTGAGGGTTTATAACATAATAGATAAAAAGTGCAATTCAAGGAGCAAAAGGGAAAAATGGGAACCAAGATAGTCCAAAAATGGAATCGTAAGGGACCTATAAGGATAGATCCGCAGATGGAAACTAACAAGAAATTTGAAGATCTTTGGGATATCGAGGGTACATCAAATAAGCACGATAGTCCTCCCAAAGATAATGATGCCAAGGTGGTTATAACAAAATAATAGGTTAATGAAAAGTTCAAGGTAGATAAAGGAAAGGGTGTGGTAGATGATGTGCTTTAAATAAGGATAAAGTTGAGAATCACCCTAAGGAGACCGTCAAGGATGATGAAAGCAAGGATACTTATAATCAAGGACAAGACTCTAATAATGACAAGCAAAAGCTGAAGGAGGACAAGGAACTTCATCAAGGTCAAGAGTTTGTCAATGACAAAGGCAGTGCAAATAGGGATCAGATTGGGGAGGGTCAGGATGTCAGTTCACAATAACAGGGAACATATAAATACAGGTGATCACATTCATATAAATTCCCCTAAAATGTTGGAATTATCTGGGGTAGCTACATGCCCAAAGGATCTGGACATGACAAGAAAAGACTTAGAGAAGGATGATAATATGGAGAAAAAACATTGCAAGTTCCAGCAAAGATGATGACCTATCCCCTAGGCATATAGAAGGACTCATAAATGGGATGTAAAAAAGTCAGAATACTTTATCACTTCAAGTCAAAAAAAGGCGTAGTAAGGAGAATGGTGCTTATATATCAATGATAGACAAATTATTCTGTCAAAATCCAAAAAGCCTTTGAAGACTGATTGATCTTAAGAAAAGGCACAAATACTCACTAATAGCTCTTATGGAACTATTTTAGGATGACAGTGAGCTTGGTGAATATGAAAGAAGACTTGATCTAACCAAGGCTATGTGTAACTGTATCTCTAAGATCTGGGCTTTTTGGGTGGATTCCTGGGAAGTGGCGAACCTTACTAATTCTGGATAGCATTTAACTATCACTTTCTCATACAATTAGAGGATCTTTGTGGTAATAGAAATTTATGCTAGATGCAATGCAATGGAAAGATTGAAACTTTCAATCAAGAGTTTCTGGATATCTTCGCTACTCTGAGGTGCACCACTTTATGAGGGAAGAATCAGACCACGCTCCTCTCCAGTTAAAGTGTAAAGCTGATGAGGAACCCATTCAAAAACCTTTCAGGTTTCTAAACTTTTGGGTTAAGCACAATAATTTTAAGTCACTGGTGGAGGAAAATTGAAAAGCCGACTTTGTGGGTGACCCTTTCATAGAATTTCATGCAAAGCTCAAGAAGGTGAAATTTGCCTAGTCAGATGGAGTAGATATACATTTGGCAATATTTTTCAAAAAACTTTCCACTCTAGAGGATGAGATTAGAGTTAAGAAAATTCAGTTAGAAATAAATGCCACCATGGAGAACAACAAAGAGTTGAACAGAGCAAATGCAGAACTAAGAAATTTCCTTTACTTGAAAGAGGAATTTTGAAAACAAAAAATTGGTATGAGGTGGTTTTTAGATGGAGATAGAAACACCAAGTTTTTTCATGCCTATGTGAATGGGAGGAGGAGAAAGATAAATATTGATGAAATTCATATCGAGGAGGGGGATATTATCAACACAAGAGAAAACATTGGTGCTGAGGTAGTGAGATACTTGTGTAAATCAGTTTAGAGAGGATTCTATAAGTGAGGACTATGAAATTTTAAACTGTATTCCACAGATCATCACTAAGTCTGAGAATCTAGAGGTTGTAGAAATCCCTTCAGGGGAGTAGATTAAGAGGGTAGTCTTTGCTTTTAAGGGTGACAACTCTTGGGGGCTTGATGATTTCCCTGACATTTTCTATCAACACTGTTAGGACATAGTAGGGGAGGACATAGAGAGAATGGTTAGGGCCTTTTTTTTGGTCATCAACTACCCAAGTTCATCATCCATACTAACTTGGTTTTAATCCCAAAAAAATAAAAGTAAAGCATCTGATAGATCTGAGGCCTATCAACTTATGCAATTTTGTTAATAAGACTTTTTCAAGGATGATGCTGGAAAGATTGTCCAAAATAATTCCAAGAATTATTTCCAAGAACCAGTATAGTTTTTTAAAGGGCAGAAGTATTTCAGAGAATGTACTGGTATCTCGGGAAATAATTAGGGATATTAACAGAAGAAGCAAGTACAACACTGTAGTGGTGAAGCTGGATATGGCAAAAGCTTATAGATTTCCTAGGTTTTTCTTACAAAAGTCCTCAGAAGTTTTGGATTCTCTGAAATTGTAATTGATTTGATTTGGAGTCTGCTTAGCAATAATTGGTACTCTGCCCAAATCAATGGGCAAGCTCATGGATTCTTTGAGTCCACTAGAGGTGTCAAACCAAGTGACCCCCTCTCCCCTGTGTTATTTATAATTGGTGTTGATGTCCTATCCAGGAGGCTAAATAACCCATTTAAAGACAGTATGTATGTTTGATATGGTCTACCCAAATGGAGTCCTAATACCAATCATTTAGCATATGTTGATGATATGTTCCTCTTTGGCTCTAGGGAAAAATACTTCATCATCAAAATGATGAAAGTCATTAACGAATATGAGAAGGTGTCTGGGTAAATGTCCAATAAAAATAAGAGCTTCTTCTATGTTCATGAGAATAACCCTCTTGCTCTGACTATCAGATTAAGGAAAGTGACTGGTATCAAGATTAGGAACTTTTCTTTTACCTACTTTGGATGTCCAGTGTTTTATGGAAGAAGAACTGCTTCAATGTTTTAGGAACTATTGAGAAGGATCACTAATAGAATCTGATCTTGGCATAACAAGTCTCTGTCTAATCAATCATGTTCTTAACTCTATCCCCAAATATCTGCTCTTTGTGATGAATCCTCCCAAGAAGATCTTGGAGCAAATTCACAAAATATTTGCAGCATTCTTTTGGAGCAAAGTTGGAAGGGGAAAAAGGAAATCATTGGGTGAAATTGCAGGACTTATGTTATCATCTTAATGAAGGTGGTCTTGGATTTAAATCTCTACATGATGTTTCTAAAGCTCTCTTTGCAAAGTTGTGGTGGAGGTTCAGAACATCTGTGGGTTCCATGTGGGTAAATATTGTAAAAAAAAACTCCATCCAACCATTGCTTTGAGCATGGGTGGGCCCAGTATATGGAGAAAAATGGTGGAGACTAGGGAGGAGGTGGAGCATAATATTTAGTGGAAGCTTAAGTCAGGATCTGCCAATTTTTGGTTTGACAATTGGAAAAAACTAGGTGCTCTATACTTCCTTCAAGATTTGGGATGTGATACTGAATTAGAGGTCAAAGACTTCATCACTGAAGAAGAGTAGAATAGAGGTAGAATTGTCGAGGTCCTATCTAATGAAATGGTGGTTCATATCATCACCAACATTAATCCAAAAATGCAAAAGGATGTTGTTGACTGCCCCTGACAGATGCCTCACTCTAGTGGACAATTTTCTACTAAATCAACTTTTGGAAGCATCAGAAGGAAGAAAATGAAAATTTGGTGGATGGACTATATTTGGGTTAAAGCAGTTCCCTTTAAAATATATTTTTTTCAATGGAGGGTGTGGAAGAGAATAGTGGCTACAGATGATTATGTTAAAAGAATGAGGATATTCCTTGCCTCAAAGTGCTATTGCTGTGAAGGGGGTGGAGAGAAAACTATGGAACATCTTTTCTTAATAGCCCCATAGCCTTAAAACTATGGAGGCACTTTGCTAATTGTGCAGGTATATGCATGGAGGATCATCACTTGCAATATAAGATTACCAAATGGTGGGACAAGGAAGCTACTGGGACGTTACAGTATATCCTAAGAATAATGCATGTGATTACCATATGGATGCTATGTAAAAGGAGAAATTCCAGAAGGAATGGTAATGACATTCAATATGATGCTCTGGTATACCAATGCTAGCAGAGTTTGTACTACGTTGTGAAGAGTAAGTTTCGTTGGCTGGGGATTACTAAAGAATGGAGGAACATGGTTACCACATTGGATGCTTACAAGCCTAGATTGTACCATTATCCAGTCAAATGGGACTTTTCTAGGGCTAACTGGATAAATGCAACACTGATGGGGCTTGTAGAGGCAATCCAGGTAGAAGTACCTATGCCTACTGCATTAGGGATAATAGAGAGGACCTAATATTTGTAGAGACACAGAAATTGGAATCACAACAATTATGGAGGCTGAATCACTATTTATTCTCTAGGGGATAAGATACTGTATATCTAATAATGTTGGCAATGTTAGTATTGAAACAAATTCTCTTAGCCTACAGAAAATCATTCCGGGAGTTTGAAAAATTCCATGGCAAATAAGGGAACAAGTTGAGGAAATCATAGTGCATATGACTTACATTCATTAAGAAATAAAACATATTTAAAGGGAAGCCAATCACTTAGCGGATAGTCTTGCCAACCATGCATTCGATAAAAGGGGGAGATTACAATTTCATAATTTCCAGGATCTCCCGGTACAATCTAGAAAGGTAGTAAATATAGACAAGGCCCTAGGGGCGGCTCAACACTATCCGTGGCCTAAAGCGAAACTTTAATGAGAAACCTTGATTTATTTTTTAAAAAATGATATAATTTTTATTTAAAATCTATTTTTCTAGCTTTTTGAGGTGCAAAATTGTGAATAATTGTTTTATAATCAATTTCTTCTAATAATTCTTTTTCAATTGATAATATACTTAATCCATTCATCTTTTTCTTCTTGAATTTTACTATCATCTAGCTCAACAAGGTTAGTGATTTGTTCATTTAAAGCACACTCTTCTATATTTCTACATTCTTCAATATTTTTGAATTTTTTTTTATTATTTGTTAAAAATTTATCAAGGGCTCTTTTTTGATATTCTATTAGATTTTTAATTTTTCTCTTTCTTTTTAATTTTAAATGACCAGATTCATATTTTTCAGTTGACATATTTAAATTATAACAAAATAATTAAAAGGTACCCACAAGTACAATATAATAATAAAAATACCAAATACACGACAAGAATTGAAAAATAAAATTCGAAAGTTGAAATGATCAAACCTAATAAAAAGTTTGAAGACTAGATTGCAAGATATATTATAATTGCTTCTTTGAAATACTTGTCTCAAAGCTTGAAATTTGGAAAATAAAAACAATGGTACACAAACACACACAATATTTTCTTACTTTCTTTTGTTAGAACATAATAAAACTCAATGAATAAATAAGAAGAAAGAGTTGATAAAATAAAATAAAAATTCAAATAAATAAGAAGATAGAGTTGGCAAGAAAAAGTAACGTTAGACAAAATAGTCGAAAGTAAATGTAGACTTTTGTTAGAACATATTTGAAGTATAGAAGTCAATGAATAAATAAGAGAAAAAGTTGGTAAAGTAAATAAATAAATAAATAAATAAATAAGATGAAAAGTTGGCTAAGTAAAAAAGAAAAAATAGATGGTAGACAAAAATAGTCAAAACTAGTTGTCCAATCAATTTTTTAATATAAATACTAAAATGATAATAATTTTTTCTCTATAAATTATTTTTCTACCAAAAAGATAATCAATAAGGACCCCTATATATAGATAGTGATGGCTAAAAAGGGCCCCCCTAAATTAGGGGCCTAAAGTTGTTGTTTCACCAGCTTTACCCTTGAGCCGCCTCTGCAAGGCCCAAATCATTTCACTCTGGATACAGACAAGGCCAATAAAGAACCAGAGAGACTAGTCATGAAGCAAAAACAAACAAGAGGAGCACGGGAACCAACTGTATACAACAAGATCTACTATGTCAGCAAAAGAAGTAGAAGCTCCTACTTTCTATCTATGTTAACTCTCAAAAGAGTCTCCAACAAAAAGGAGGACCTGATAAGGATCTAGCGAGATAGCTCGCTGTTGCAGTCAATGAGTGATGGGGAAAGGCAATCGATTCATAACACCCTCACAGGAGCCACAAGACTATTCATAGACAGACAGGTTTAGACCCTCAGCTTCAATCCAGTTAGGTGAGACACTGAAGAAGATAAAGGAGTCAAAATGGAGGAAACCCAGAAGCAAAAGCTCAAGATGCAAAGAGATAAGATATGTACAACAACCATACCTAAAAGAGATGATGACATGACGAGGAGAACAAAGCGATTAACCTCCAGGAAGGTTGATGACCCAAAAGTGCACACGGAAGAAGCAACGATTCATGAGAGCTTCCAGATACATCGAATAAGAAAAAGTAGAGTACAAGCCAAAATTTGAAACGTAGAAGGTCGGAGTAGGGTTTCAACTTGTGTAATAAAAGGGATGGGGCGGGTTATGGCCATGTTCATACAATGTACAAAATATTGATGCAGTAAATCGGCCGCTTTGGCCCTATTAAATTTTAAAAAAAAGTACTTGCTAAAAAAATCTGCATTACATCTTCTTTGGTCCAAATATACATGGACCCATGTCATTGTGTATTGATAACACTTCTTCCAAACTATAATCAACATATACACCTGTTTGAATAGGTATGAATCACAGTTAAATGGAAGAACATACAAAATTAAGCGAAAAATCATAATAAAACACCATACAAATCACTTAAATACCAAAAAAAAATAATCTTAAATATAGACCATGAACCAATAAATAAACAATCACTAAACTAATTCATGATTCAACACAAAGAATAAAACTTGCTTTTTACACTGTCTAACAAGAAAACAAACTAAAATAATACGCTTTTTGTCACGCCTTTATTTAAATTTAAAAACATAAAATAATAGTTACAATCATTCTCCTAAAAAAAAG
Organism: Solanum aculeatissimum; assembly: GCA_038996855.1. Taxonomy (NCBI): domain Eukaryota; kingdom Viridiplantae; phylum Streptophyta; class Magnoliopsida; order Solanales; family Solanaceae; genus Solanum; species Solanum aculeatissimum. The sequence goes on from JBCEWC010001313.1 coordinate 20,882, forward strand.
AAACACCTTATACTTACTGAAATAAAAAACTATACCAAAAACATATATATATCTATATGCCTACAGAAAACACACATTGCTAATTTTTTGTAAAGAGTTAAAAAATAAAAAACTATAACAAAAATATATATAACATTAACCAACCAACAAATATTCACTAAAAAACAACATATCAATTTTTAAACCAAAACAAATCTCCCTTAATTTTTACACACACTAACAAGAAAAGAATACAAGAATATACTATAGAAATTCTTCAACACAAAAGAAAAAAAGAAATTAAACTTGTTTTTTCTAAATTATTTTAACAAAAAACTTTAAACAAAAAACAATATAAAAATATATACAACATCGTCTTTATTCTTTTCATAACAAAAATTTGTCCATTTTGAAAGGTCAAAAATCAAAAGAATTAACTTATCTATACTATATTAAGAGTGTGAAAACCCTTAAAAATATTGTTTGAACTTTTTGGCTTTCATTAAAAGACTCTTCTTTAGACAAAATCGTCTTTTCACTATTTTTCTTTAAATTCTTACTTAATTATATTTATAAAATTAATTTTTAAAATATATGGAAATAAATAATAAAATAAGGATTTTTAGTCATGGAACCACTCCTAAATCTTCCTTATTTAATAGACTTCTACTTCTTCCTTATTTGAATCAAGAAAATATTCTACCGTCACTAAGGAAAGTTCTAATTTACTATGATATATAGAACCTTTACAAATAAATAATTTATCAAAATTACTTTTGCAGTGAATTATTTATCTTTTCATAAGTTCAAAATTACATTTAATTTGTCTCTGTAATGTTTGTTACAAGATGAGGTACATGTTTTGATCACGCGCAAAGCGCGTACCTTAAGACTAGTATATTAATATGTAAATGGAATATATTACAGTATTAAAAAATATATTACTTATATACACATATAGCAATGAAGTCTATATAACCACCACAAGTTATACATATTTTATACAATATCACAAATTAACCAAAAGACACAAATCATGACCCATTAGTATTTTAACTAGAATACACTACAAAAACATAAAAAACAAATTCACTTATATACACATATAACACTGCAACATTTTTTATTTGAATTCACCTAGATAAACAATAAAACCTTTTAGTTCATTAAACACCACAAATCATCCAAAAAAACAAAACTGCAAATAAAATTTATTTCTATTTGAATTCAACCAGTTCTATATTGATTCCACAAAAAAAAAAAATATTTGAAGTCATCCAGTTTTAAATTAGTACTAAATTGATTTAAACTCTTTTAAAACAATAAAAACACGAACCTGAAGAATCCCATCTCCCAGCATGTTGAATCAAAATAGAACAGGAAATTGATTCCATGCGATTTAGACTTGAACAAAATCGTAAGTCCCAAAAAATAAATTCAGATCACTCAAATTATGAAAATAAATTCAGATTGTCCAAAATAATTTTTGCAGATCGTTGTAATATGGAAGAAGTACCTTATGGAGGAAATAAAAAAGGATGTAATCAATGAATATGCTATAACCAAAAATAAAAAATTGTGTTAGAAATTAATATGGGTCTTTTAAGGCAATCAATTAAGATACTATAATCAAGGAAAGTTATAGCTGTCATTATTATGTGTAGATTATTTTTCTTTTAATTTAAAATCTAAAAGTTACGTTATTTTATCTTTTTTTTAAAAATTATTTTCTGAAAGTTTTATACCGCTATTGCTTAAAAACTAGATTTTATTATCATTATTAATAATAACTTAATTCTAAATTATCATATTAAATTTTCTCTTATAATATTCAGGTGGGTGTCAATGGCAAAGCCCTCATGACCACCTGCTAGTACGAAGTGTTCGATTGACTTTAATTACACAAGAAACTAAAAAATTTCCTATATCAAAACTATTGAATCCCTTTTACCAATAAAATTTTATGATATAACATTCTAAAGGCTTATAGAATTTGTAACAATAATTTCATAATTTGAAATGTACGTGCAACTCACTTTTTTAGTGATGTAAGAAAGATTTTTCCATTTTTCTGGAAATATTACTAATGTATAACAATAGCTAGATGGTAATCTTTAGATGAAATATTTAGAAGATATTTGGATTTCAATTATTAATAATAATAGAACACAGAGAATACCATGATTGCAAAGTATACACGAATAGCACAAATATAACTGAAGCCGAGTTTCATTCGAATCCTTTTTATTTAGAATATCTTAAATTGGAAAGAAAATTCATTACAATATCAATAAGCAAATCTCTTAAACGAGAAACACTAATTGATTACATAGTACAAATGAGATAAGATGCAATATCATGCAATTATTGTAAGTGAAACTTATTTGAGGAGGAGAAGAAGTGTAATGATAACCATGAGACTTCAATGGTAGTGGAGGTGAGTTATAATACTATGGTGCTCGATGAAAGGGAAATGGACGAACTGGTGGAAGTGGTATTCCTGGGAATGGTATTCGTGGGAATGGTGGAATAATTATCTGAAATGGAGGAGGCAGAGACTTTACTGGAGGTGGGGGAGATCGAGAAGGTGGTGGTGGAGGCGGAGACTTTATTTTAGGTAGGGGCGGTGGAGGAGGGGACTTTAATGGAGGTGGGGGAGAAAGAGAAGGCGGTGGTGGTGGAGACTTTAATGGAGGAGGTGGGGGAGACGGAGAAGGTGGTGGTGGAGACTTTAATGGAGGAGGTGGAGGTGGGGACTTAACCAGAGATGGTGGAGGAGACTTACAATTTAATGGTGGAGGTGGAGGTCGTCTAAAGGGAAACGGTAGTATAATATTGAATATAGATGGTGGGGGACGAGGATTATTATAGCAAGGCGGAGGCAGAGGAGACTTACAGTTAGATGGTGGAGGTGGGGGTCGATTAAAGAGAAATGGTAGTGGAAAAGGGAATAAAGATGGTGGGGGAGGATTATTATGGCATGGTGGGGGCGGAGGAAGGGAGGTCTTTATTGGTGGTGGTGGAGATAGAGATAGAGACATAGGTGGCAATGTAGATGGAAGTGGTTCAGCGATTGGTGCAATCAATGGTGGGGGCAGCGATGGAGATGGAGATGGTTTAGCAATAGGTGCAATCACCGGTGGGGGTGGCGACGGAGACGGGAATGGTTCAGTGATAGGTGCAATCGATGGTGGGGGCGGCGAGGGAGATGGGAATGGTTCAGCGATAGGTGCAATCGACGGTGGGGGCGGCGAGGGAGACGGGAATGGTTCAGCGATAGGTGCTACCGACGGTGGGGGCGGCGAGGGAGACGGGAATGGTTCAGCGATAGGTGCTATCGACGGTGGGGGTGGCGAGGGAGACGGGAATGGTTCAGCGATAGGTGCTATCGACGGTGGGGGCGGCGAGGGAGACGGGAATGGTTCAGCGATAGGTGCTATCGACGGTGGGGGCGGCGAGAGAGACGGGAATGGTTCAACGATAGGTGCAATCGACGGTGGGGGCGGCGAGGGAGACGAGAATGGTTCAATGATAGGTGCAATCGACGGTGGGGGTGGCGATGGAGAAGGGACAATCGACGGTGGGTATGGTTCAACGATAGGTGAAATTGACGGTGGGGGCGGCAATGGAGATGGAAATGGTTCAACGATAGGTGTGGTCGATGGTGTTGGTTGCAATGGAGATGGAAATGGTTCAACAATAGGTGTAGTCGATGGTGCTAGAGGTGATGGAGATGGAGATGGTTCAGCGATAGGCATAGTCAATGGTGAAGGTGGCAATGGAGATGGAAGTGGTGGTGGTGGAGGAGATTTATAATAGTAATGATATCGGGGTGGAGGCGGTCGTGACTTATAAAGGAATGACAAGGCTGATGAATCATAACTGTGAGGCTTATAATCAGCTGCTATACAAGTGGCTATCAAGCAAAAGGCAAAAACATAAACAAGAAGGGGCCAATGCCCCAACTTTGATGGTGTTCCCATATTGGAACTAAACAAGTTTGGGTGTTTTTGCATATTGGTTGACGAATTAGCTATTTATATAGCAAGAGACCCAAACAGTTGATAAAGAAAAGTTTATTTTATTTCAAAAATAAAACTGGCTCGAAATATTTAGAAAAACAAGTACGAACTGGCCAAATGATCTTTGAAAAAAAGCACAAAGCATATAATTCTCATCTTAATTTCTTAATTATTATGAGATAGATTTGTACTAAACTATGGGTTTTTGTTCATGGTAGACCGTGAATTAGTCAAGATCAAGAGTGTACCCATTTAATGTTTTGCAATTGCACTTATTAAAAGAAAAAAACGAAAACAACGGCACAAATTATAGTGTGATAGTTGATTAAAGTTCAGTTTTCGTTATAAATTTCTGAAAAATTTTCAAGTTGAATAAAGGTTTTGTTTGAAAGCAGAGAGGAGAAATTATACAAATGCACATTAAAATTCTTTTTTGTTGCGAGAAAAGATAAACTCTCTTGAATTATTATTCTCTTAGAAATAAAGAAAAAAAACGGTAGAATTTTGTTCCATGTGATAGGATGATTTTGATGTAGACTTTTTTTTCCTGCAAAGGTTCAACAAAAAGAGGGAAAAAAGAAGTTGCTCGATCTCTTTAAAAATATTATTGTACCCATGATGAATCCTTCAAAAATACACTACTTGAAGAATTTGACACAAATGTAATGAAGAATTTGATACGAATGATCTTTAAAAAAATTCAAATAATCTTTGAGTTGTTTTTATTCATAGATTCTTGGTGAAGTTAAAAGATTGGTGGAACACCACAAGCTAAAGGAAATTACAACTATAGAAAGTGAGCATGACAGTAATAAGGACATAAGATATGATTTTCAAGTCACTGCATTTATATTTGCAAGTACAAGGATGTGACTAGAAAATTTCAAGTTGGCCTTCTCCAAACTGGAAAATTTTCAAGCTTTATCAAAAAGTTGAAATCAATGTATATATCTATAAAAATTTGCAATTTATTTACATTAAAAACTATCTATAAAAATGTCCACGTACTTCGTCTATAAAGATTTATCAACATATACATTAAAAATTATATAATAAAAAACATTACCTACTACTTCTTCTCCTCTTTTCCTTTTCTATGTGAGAACTCCACTCAAATTGTCTTTTCATGTTCTCCATTGTTCCGATTATGTTTGCACACTTGACTTATTAGACTTTGGGTATTCTTTTCTCTATAAAATCTTACCGCTGGAACTTTCTTTATTTATAAAATTCATTAGTTCCTCATGAGTAGGTGTTATTAGTACTTCATAACTAATATTGTTACTTTCTGATTGCAGAATTATTGTTCAAATTTATCTTATTAATTTGTTTAATTGAATCATGATAATTTTCATATTGCACTCCTTTTTTCATTCTTTTTAATAACTACTTTGTAATATCAAATATCGGTTCTCTCTTTCAATCATTATGAGCAAAACTCGTTTAACTCTTTTATTTTTTTCTGATTTCCACTATTCTTTTTATATTTATCAAATTATTTTGACGAAGCACTCATTAATTTATTTGTTGTTACCGGTATTTGAATTGAATACTTTTTATCCCTTTTAGTTTTCTTATTATGTATGTGTTACGACCTGACTTTCCATGTCATGATGGCACCTGTTAGATCCACCTACTGGCAACTATCCGAACCCATGGTACTTGTCTTAAATAACTTGTCATTACGATAACTAGCAATACCCAAAAGAAGACAACAACAACCTACCCAGAAAATCTAGAAGTCACCTGTAAAGAGCTATGTAGACTCAACGTAAAATATATACATATATATATATATATATATATATATATATATATACATAACCAAAACAAACTCCTACACATACAAGCCAAACTATAATGTACAATGACAGTGTCTGAATACAAAAGACAACCCACTGAACAGAAGAAGACTGTCGGATATCCCAAGCATGACTCAATGCTTGCTAGAAGACTCCTGCAGTGGCTACACTGCCCCTAGGTCAGCGCTCACGACTCGTACTTGGACCTACATCATGAGTAAATGCAAAAACGTTGGGGTGAGTACAGGTGAAAGACACCCAGTAGGCATCATCGGCTTACTGAGTAAAATACAATAGATATGGTAAGAACAAATGTAATGAAATTCTAAAGTGCTAGCTATCTGAACCCAAATCAAATGACAGGCATGTCAGGAGAACCATAGAACCCCAATTTAACGAACCCAAGCAATGTGCAACGATATCAACTAATGAAATCGAAAGGTCAAGTGTCAACTATGTCTGTGCCACTAGGAGAACCCAACTAGCAATGATAATATATGTATATCATGCCGATACGTGGCACTCGTCCCATAGTATCGTGTCTTGAGCAATTGAGCATGACCAGGAGGATCCAACTAAGCAGAACAAAGCAGCGTACAAGAAACCAACTCATGAAACTTGGACAAAACCCTGTTACAACTGTCACATGGTCGGGATATAGTGTTGTACGTGGGTATAAGGCCCTAGTGTCTATGCTTGTACGCCAACTGGGCCCAACAAGCCCAGAAGATACACCTACGCACAATTAGGGGATGCCTAGGTGAAGGGCTACAAGGATCGGTAATAGATAGTATGAAGTCTCAACCACTGCAAAACACAGTATTGCATGGGGACTCCAACCTCTAATCATCACCTCGGGCCTCAAACCCCTAAAAATCACATGGGGCCTTTAACCCCTATCGTCACCTGTGGCCTCTAACCCCTAATCGTCACTTGGGGCCTCCAACCCCTAATTGTCACCTTGGGCCTCCAACCCCTAATCGTCACCTAAAGTTCAATATATCAATAACATCATAATAACAAAATCTCAGTACATGGTCTAGAGGATAACAAATAATCTCTCAAAGTGCAACATGGTTCCCACTATCCAAGAACCCAATAGGTGTACAATTTATCAACTGGATATATGTATCAACAGGGGCAGTATAAGATCGTGTCTAGCCATTGACAGGTTCATCATAGTCTAAGGCAATTATGAGTATATCAAATAGCGACAGACAATCCACTGATAAGTACGACAACCTCCATGACAATCATAGACAACCTAGGTGATCTCTAGGTCATGACATGCTTCTCACCGATAGAAACATAATTTAGTCACTAGAGAATCAAGAATATGGTACACCATCAGAAATGTAACAATAAAATCACAATCACAGATTCACCATGTGTAGTCAGGAGTATAACTGACAACCAACCTATAATATACTACATAATATCAACAATGGACCACCCAAATATGTAAACAAGTATCTAAATAGGCATACGTATCAATCAAGGGGCATAGGTTCTCATTTATCCTTTAGCAGGACATAACCATAACATAAGTAGCAAGTAACCAGAATCACACCGGATATACCATAGGTATCGGTATCAGCAAGCTCAACTGGTCAACCATTATTTACACAACTAAGATATGTATACAGGAAGCATCGATGCTTAATTTACCTCAGTTGCACTCTATCTTTCCTTTACAATTCTTATTAGAAGCATTCACAACTCAAACAACGTTAAACACCAGCTAATATAATCCTAGCCCTCACAACATACATACATCTTACTCAGAACTTTCAACAACAATCAGGCTCACACTTTATATATATTTTTGGTCAGTCTAGAGGTGGGAAAGCCTAGTTTACTTGGATGGTGAATCCATGTGCTCTTGATCAGTCCACACGAACTTTACCCTTCCTAATCGCTTCTAAATGCTACTCTACAGTCAAAACACAAATCACGATATAAATATGGCTATTCTGGCTGTAATATCTTAAAAAATAGGGGAACATACGTTAATTGCAACCTAAATGGTAAAAATGGGGCCCATTCCCAAAATATTGAACCAACCCCTATAAAATAATCTTTACATTGTCCCGAGTTTATAGCCAAAAATTGAGCTCAAAACGAGGCTCAAAACACTAAGAAATAACTAAAAGATGACGTTACATTTCTTATCGAAAAACATTTCTTGCAGCAGATTCTTTACACATTACGCAAAAATAAGCTCAAACCAACATAATCCAAACATTCCACGGTGTAGGTCTCGAAAAGTAATATAATTTAGATCCAAATTTTGCTCAATTTTGATAAAACACGGTCGAGATATCGCATTCTAAATTTTCTAAAAAATCACAAACATAAACAACCATTAAAACTACATTTTTGCACCAAATAGAGTTCAATCAATCAATTCTGACCTTACTAGAATGTGCGTCTCGCAAAAACATAAAGAATAGATCCAAATTTTACCAAAATTCCAACTCAAAAAGGATAAGAAATCACATGTCAAAGTTTTCGATAATCAAATTCAATACACACTAGAAAAACATTGAATTCTACCTCAAATGATATGCCAAAATAAATTTCCAATACTTCCACAATGTTCCTCTAAGAAAATACAGAAGTTAGCCTTTTGAATCACTTAAAATAAATAAAAATTGAGAGAGATATCACAGTACAAAGTTACTTCCTCGAATTTTCGCAAACTGGAGAAATTCTCTGGATATATGCCAGGTATGAGCTGCCATGTCACGTGGCACACTCTCATGCATCCACGTAAGTGCCGCCTAAACTTTTTCAGCAACTACTCAAACTTAATTTCAATGGTCTAACCTTATTTGGAATTGAAAAAATAAAATCCATATATGAAATCTGAATGAAAACAACATTTCAGACTCAACGATGTAGTCAAAATTCCCCCCGGAGGTCATTTTGTTCCAATGTGGATCCCACTTCCCAGTATTAAAATCTACCGAAGGGGCCGAAACACACCCGGAAGCTTTAAGAACCGAACGAAAGGTCCTACTAGACAAAACTCGATATTCCAGTGCTAATCGCGCTATTCCTATTTGGGCACATTTATCAAGGACATTGATTTGACTAAAGGCAATAATTGACCCATTCCGCAGGCCAAATTCGCAAAACATGATATAATTGCACCGAACATACTCCTTGTCTAATTTGGCCATTCCGGAGCTGATGGAACTGCCAAAATTCCACTCTGAGGCTATTTACTAATACCTTATCTGAAAATTCAATTTACGGTTATATTCTTCCATTAAACTCAAAAAATTGCGTAAATCTTATATGATTCACCCAACAACAAAACCATCTGTATCAATATGTCACTTATGGCCCCAAGGTCACTATGCAAAGGCTCACACTAATAAGATATTCGCAAAACCACCAAAATGACCTTGAGGGTCTGTACAATATCCCCAACTACAAGAACTTTCATTCATAAAATTAAGGATAAAGGCGTACCTGAAGACTCAAATCGGTTGGGGTACTGCCCCTACATGTCTTGCTCTAACTCCTAGGTAGCCTCCTTAATCGGTCAATAGCGCCACTAAACTTTAACCACTGGTGTAGTCCTAGAATGCAATTTCCTGACATCTTTGGCCAAAATGGTTACCGACTCCTCAACAAATTAAATGTCAGATGGTCATCTAAACGGAATCATACTGAAGCATATATGACTCATTTGAAATATAATAGTGCAACATCGATACATGAAAGACTAGGGGTATAGCAGAATATGCTGGAGGCAACACTAACTCATGTGCCACATGCCTAACTTGCCTCAAAATCTCTAATGACTCAATATATCAAGGACTAAGCTTACCTCGTCAGCCGAATTGCATTACCCCTTTTTAAGGGCGATACTCTCAAAAATACGTTGTTAGACACATCAAAGAACACTAGGATTCCAACTCAAAACACATAGGGATTCTAACCCTGAGTTTACAGTAGGCAGTGAATACAATATTCACAGGCATGCTCCATGTGTCAAACAATAATTCTGGCAATCTCAATTGGTCAAAACTATAATAACCTATATGTATGCAATAGAGAATCAATATAGCAATCTCTAAGGGATCCTCGAAAGATCGATCACTCATCAAATTAGCTCAATCAACTAAAATGTTATAGGAAATCAATATGCTAGGTATACATGCCCTTAACACACCAATAAGTATTCAGAAAATCACAATTATCTACAACTGTAATCATATTCCACATATATAGACTTTTACCCCATTTCCTATTCCCTTATGCAAGCAATCCACACTGATTCACCACAGGTGGCACATAGTCTAAGTTATGCTAAAACAATCGCAGACAATGGATAATTTAATCATATTCACACGTAGGGACTTTAGCCCTTTTCTCTTACATTTCGTTCAGTCCTTTCCAATCACAATAACAAAACATGAGTGTAGTAAATAGTTAGAGTAACAACTCAATATAACATATTATTGGCATAGCAATCATCAGGAGCTTCAGTATGACAAAAATTATTCAAGAATGTAGCAGATAATTAACATACCAATCATCAGTATTCTCAACAACCATTAAATCATCACAAGTACAACAGATACTCAATATACTTATCACCCGTAAAGCCCTTATACACTACTCTGCCTCGCTAGCTATCATCATTCAGTCATACATGAAGAATCACAAGAAAAGAAGGCATCACAGTACTAACAAACTCCAGGCTCAAACTAGATAATCAGAATGACAATGAATCAATGTTATACTACCCATAACTAGCTTTAAGAGTTTATCCTGACCACTACCGCCTCAGCTATTTAGCATTCTAACAGCTCAATCATAGCAATATGGCATCTAACAGATCAACCCCTAGCAAGTAGGGCCTTCAACAGGTCTATCATACAAATACGATGGGTAGACACAAATCATCAGATCCATAAACACAACAGGGGAATTAGTAAATCAAGTATCAAAGTCTGGAAGAGTACCCATACATAACCTGCACACTTGATCTCCTACTAAAGAATCCATGACTAGAGTCAATACACGAATATAATACAAAAGAGGCTCAAGATTAACACCCAAGCGAGAAGAAACATAAGTAGATACACATAAAAGGTAGAACCTGGATCAAATAAAACTGACGTCGGCTGCAAACACACAGTAATCATACTTATAATAGCCTCATCTGAAGTCTCAGCCTCTAACTGCACTAGAGCCACATAAAAATGACCCTGATGACCTCTGCCTCTAGTACCCCCTCTATGGCCCTAGTCCTGCCATTTGCCTCTAACAATAGGTAAAGGAGCTGATCTGGCAGCTTGGAAGATAAGTATGTTTCCCTACTCACTATACAATCTCTGGACCAATGATTTAGTACCCTACAATCATAATAGCCCAAGTGGCTTGATCTCTGCTATCTCTCTCACGCTGACCTGACTTGGAAGCCCTAGAACTTTAACCAATGAAAAAAGATGATCCAACTGGTCCTGATGTAGCAATATTAGTGTCCCTCTGTCAACATCTAGGGAAAAAGAAAGAACCACTCTGACTAGTAGCGCCTCGACCCTGACGGCCACCCTCAGAGGCTTGTAGATATGCCTAATATGGATAACTATATTGACTTTGTTGAAATTTCCGTGATGGTCTATAACTCTACCTCCTAAAATCATATCGGGATCGACTAAAATCTCCCTCGCATCGAGAACATTTATCATTTCCCCATTGGGCCTCACGACTGAACTGCTCAATAGAACGGGCGTGATCAATAATATCCAGATAAGATCGGTACATAGTTATCAAGAAATATGTTCTAATCCTCAGCTGTGGTCTTAGGCCATGTACAAAATAACAGATCCACTCCTTCTTTGTTGGTACAATAGTTGTGGCATATCTAGAGAGCTCTTAAAACCTTGCCTTGTACTAAGTCACTGTCATCGAGCCCTACTCTAGAAAAACCAACTGATCACAGCGCCTATCCTTGAGGATCTTAGGATTAAATCTAGTCATGAAGGCCTTAGAAAACTCTAAATCTCTAGACTCTAGTAATCTCAATGCCTACAACCGATCCATAGAAGTTTTCAAAAACTCCTAAGCATCCTCTCCAGCCGGCCCTGCATACCTCGGTGGAGTCAATCTCAAAAAATACCCAAGCACCCACTGATCTTGGAAAGGTAAGGATCCCTTTAGTTGTACAATTGGAGCCTTTGGTGCGGCATGCTTTACGGGGGCTTGTGCTGAAGGAGCTGGGGCCCATACTCGACCCTATTGAATGCCCTTAAGTTCTACTAACAACAACCTTATAGGAACTTATACCTCAAGCGTAACCACGAAGACGATTGGGGCCGGTAGAGGAACTGATGCCTTTGGCTGTGGGTGAGCTGAAGCATTCTATCTCTACTCCACATGATCCGAGCGATGCTCCCTATTGGGGTCTGATGGCGTAGCCTTAACACTCCCCAGAGTCTGACTTTTGTGCGACATATCTATGAAAGAATGAAATAATCAGATTCTTGGAAATTGATAGACCGTTGGCCACACCATACGAACAAAATCAATAATAGAGAGGGAGGGTTCCTAAGTATCTCGTAGCCTCCCAAAGATAAGTCATGGACCTCTTTGCACCCATCTGTAGGACCCTACTAGACAATACCTCTATATAGATGAGATCGATAAACCTAAATCTCTGTCACCAACTTGTCACGACCCAACCTTCCAGGTCATGATGGCACCTATTAGATCTCACCTACAAGAAAGCCAATCCGAACCCACGAGACCTATCTTGAATAACTACTTATAATGATAACTAGCAATATGCAAAATAAGCTAACAATAACCTACCCTAAACCTGGAAGTCACCTGTAAAGAGCTACTATAGATTCAAAGTAAAATATATACAGAACTAGAAAAACTCTTACACATACAAGCCAAATTATAATGTACAAGGTCAGTGTCTGAATACAAAAGATGACCCACTAAATAGAATGAGATTGTAGGATATCTTAAGCACGACTCGATACTCACTAGAAGTCTTCTAGCATTAGCTATAATTCCCCTAGATCAGAGCTCATGGCTCGTACCTAAACCTACACCATGAGTAGATGTAGAAAAGTAAAGTGAGTACTAGCGAAAGGCACCGAGTAGGCATCATCAACCGACTGAGTAAAATACAATAAATAAGGTAAGAACAAATGTAATAAAATACTACAGTGCTAGCTATCTAAACCTTGGTGGAATGACAAGAATGTTGGGACAACCATACAATTCCAATTGAAAAAACCCAAGCAATATGCAACGATATCGACTGACGGAACCCAAAGATCAAGTGTCAACTATGTTTGTGGCACTAAGATAATCTAACTGGTAATGACAATATATGTATATCAGGGTGATACGTGGAACCCAATCCCATAGTATCATGTATTAAGCAGTTGAGTAGGATCAAGAAGATCTAATTGAGCAGAACAAAGAAGAAACTAATAGATGATACCCGAATAAAACCCTATCAAAATTGTCTCATGGTCGGGGTATAGTGCTGTACGTGGGTGTAAGGCCCTAATGTCTATGCCTGTATGCCAACTAGGCCCCCATAAGCCTAGAAAGTATGCCCACGTATAATTAGAGGGTGCCTAGGTGATGGGCTACAATGATCAATAATAGATAGTATGAAGTCTCAACTAGTGTAAAATACAATATCACTTGGGGCCTCCCACCCCTAACCATCACCTGGGACCTCCAACCCCTAACTTTCACCTGTGTCTTCCAACCCCTAATCATCACTTGGGGCCTCCAACCCTTAATCGTTACCTGGAGCCTTCAACCCCTAACTTTCACTTGGGGCCGCCAACCCCTAATCATCACCTAGGGTCTCCAACCCCTAATTGTTGCCTAGAGTTTAGTATATCAACAACATCACAATAGAAGAACCTTAGTGGATGGTCAAGAGCACAATAAAAAACCAATCTCTAAGAGTACAACATGGTTCCTAGTACTCGAGAAGCCAACAGGTATACAAGTTACCAACTTGATTTATATATCAACAGGGGAAGTATAAGATCGTGTCTAGCCATTGATAGGTTTATCATAACCTAAGATAGATATGGGTATTCTGAATAGCCATAGACAATCCGTTGATAAGTACAACAACCTCCAATATAATTGTAGACAACCTGGCTAATCTTTAGGGAATGACATGCTTTTCACCAATAGAAACATAATTTAGTCAAACGAGAATTAGGAATATGGTACACCACAAAAATGCAACAACAAAATCGCAATCACAGAGTGACCATGTGTAGCCAAGATTATAACTTAAAACCAGCCTCTCAAATACTACATAACATCAACACTGGACCACCCACACAAGTAAACAAGTATCTAAATAAGCATACATATCAATCATAGGGCATAGGTTCACATTTAACCTTTAGCAGAACATAATCATAACATAAGTAGAAAATAACTAGAGTCACACCATATATACCATAAATATTAGTAATAGCAAGCCCAACCGGTCAACCAATATTTACAAAGTCAATATATACACTCGGGTAGTGATGTGCCACCAAAATACAACACTTTTAATGGTTGAAAATTTAGAATTGTATGTGTTCTCTAAATGATGTTAGTGGATTTGATGTGTTTTTATTTTATTTTTACTAGATTACGAGATTCAAGAGGTTTTTGTGAAGATTGCCAAGTTTATCAGAATTTTGGTGAAGTACGAGACCACCTATGGGTTGTGGTTTGATCCACGATCCGTAGGTAGACATTCGTGGAAAGATTCAGAGTTGGATGGATTTCTAGAACTTCATTGACGATTAACAGGATGGACCGTGGTTCATTCCATGAACCGTACATATGCTCATATGAAAAGGTTTAGAGTTTCAGGAAAGTTAAAAGGTCGGAGAGGTGTACAACTCATAGTCCAAACTGTGAAACATAGAAAGAGTCTGGTACATGGAAGAAGATTTTCAAGAGAGGCAGTTTATGATCCCCATCCATGAGCTATCGATTGATTTACGTGTCGTACATTGCCTCGTGGATGGTTCCATATCCAGTTTTCATTATCAGTTTAGGATTTGGTTTTCTATGCTTATAAATAGGGGTTTTAGTTATTTTTGGACGTGTAGACTATCAGAGAACATATTGTTACTTTCTTTTGTGTAGTTCTTGAAGACTTTGAGTTGATACTATTTATGCTTATCGTTGAATCCTTCTATTTCTATTTACGTGAAGATTTTGGATTTTACGTTCTTTAATTCATCATTGTAAGTGTTTAATTATGAATCATGTAACATAATTTCTTCATCTACAATGAACATGAGTAGTGAAATCCTCAACTAGGGTTGGGGGAACCCTGAAGAACTAACAAAGTAAAAACCATATAACTTTACTCCTTGGACAGTGTGCATGCTTGTATTATTAATCTCTTCATTTTTATTTCTCATTAATAGTTGCACTCGTTAGAACTCACCTTATTCTTACATGCCGACCCAAGGGGGTAATGAATGAGATAAGGGATAAATAACAGGATTTGATGTGAGTACTCTCATCTAATCAGCGTGAACAACCTGAGAGATGGTTGTAATGGGACCAAGGTAAGGGTTAGTAATGCGACACCCATGTACGACACAAATTGCATGGTGAAATTATACTAGTTGCTACCCCAAGAAATTAAGTGAACATAACTTACCAGTTTTACATGCTACACACTAGAAAAGGTTACAGTTATTAGGTTATACTACATTAGGAATTCATTGGAAACACTATACCCTAGTTACTTCTTTCACATAATCAGTAATACTTGCATTCTAATTGTTCATAGTGTTGGTTTGAATAATTTCTTTTTTACACCAACCCCTTCCTTGGAATAAGTAGGTTGATTCCTTGAAATTGCTTTAATTACACCAAGTCTAGACCATATTCCTCGTGGGATCAACCTTAACCATTGTTAGGTTCTATATTTGAAAAACTGATCGCTTATACCTTAATTGGGAGGTGTAATTTACGTGTGATGAAATTTTGGCGTCGTTGAAGGGGAATACAACTTTTAGATTATTTTATTTAGAGTGATTAGAGAATTAATCTTTGTTCCTTTATTTTATATATTTTTGTTGTTTTTGTTTCTTTTTCAACATACAAATGTAGTTTATGCCCAATACCCATGGTCGAAACAATCCTTTGGCTCCATTCGATCAAGAAATGCAAACAACATTGAGAAGAATGACCCAAGAAAATGCCAACAATGCTGTGAATGATGCACTTCACTTAAATGAGCAAAACCCACCACCATTACTGTTGGCGGACAATCAACAACCATAAGGTCAACAAGAAGTAGTAGATTGGTTGAATCCATCCAAACTTGATCCTACAACGGTGGATGTCACATGAGCCATCGTATTGCCTCCAGTAACGATGGATACTAAATTTGTCATATCTAGTGGGTTACTACAGATGTTGCAACCTAGAGGGTTGTTCGTGGGCTTAACATTAGAAGATACGTACAACCATCTACATAACGTTGTGTTCCTCTATAAAAGCATGATGGGGAATTAAAATTTGTCCATGGATACCGTTGGGCTCCGTCTCTTCCTATTATCTCTTATAGGTGAAGCAATAATATGGTTATCAGAACTCCCTCAAAGCTCTATATCTACAAGGTCGGAGATGCAGAAAGCCTTTTTGGAGAGGTATTTCCCAAGTCAAAGAAGTTAAAGCTTATGGACTATATCAACAAGTTCGAACAAATACCTAGTGATTCTATAAACACTACATGGGAGCAGTTTGTCAAGTACTTAAGGAGTGTTCCAGACCATAAGATTATTGATGATTCCTTAGTGGAGATATTCTATCAGGCCTTAGATGAAAACTGCAAAGCGGTCGTCGATACCATAACCAAATCATTTTTGGATTTCACTTTTTTGTAAATATGGCTTAATGACTAGAAAGAGTAGCGAAGACAAATCATGCATGAGGAATAAGGATTCGACTACAACAAAGAGCTCTTTCTAAGTCAGTATAAAATCTAGAGTGAGCTAAAATCAATGAAGATGTGTTACAAGAGTTCACCCAAATTAGTACTAATATTGGGATACTAATGAAGTAAAACCAAGAACTGGTGAATGCAGACAACCACTAACAACCAACCACCAAGAGCATCTATTTATGAGGATCCATGTTACAAGGAGGACATTTTCTTTATAACTGGTCAGATGGGGGTTTCTAGACCAACACCCAAGGGTCCAACGAGGACTATTGGCGCCAAGGTCAAAGAAACAAGGTCAAAACTATAACAGAGACAATGCATACAGGGATAAATATTGAGGAGGATACTATGAAAAAACTAAGGGCCATAATGTAGATGGTGATTAGGTTCGCAAAGATGTGTATCAAAATGGACCATATGTGCCACCACAAAATCATAATTCTAGAGCTGATAGTTTAAGGATTGAGGAGATGTTTGACAAGCTGCTGAACAAAGCAGATGCATGATCTAAGACTTTGAAAGGGATAAAAGCTAACATATCAGGTATTTATCAGAAAGTTAAGCCTAATTTGGTGTATATTAAACAATTAGAGCAACAATTTGGGCAGATGTCAACATAGTTAAACCAATGTTAGAAAGGTACATTGCCAAGCAACATGGTGTATAATCCAAAGAACAATGGGTAATGCATAGTAGTGACTAAACGAGGTGGAAAGTAGATGGTTGATCCACTAATCCAGGTAGTTGATGATGTGGTTTTTGAGGAGATAGCAGAGAGCAAAGATGCAGAGACTAGAAATGATAAGGCCAAGGATGTTGTGGGTGAGGATGTGATAACACCAAAAAAGTTGAAACCTATACCTAGGCCTCCACTACCTTTCCCTTAGAGTCTTAAGAAGAAGAACGAGGAGGGAAAGTTGTAGAACCTCTTTTTGATGTTGAAGAAATTGTCTATTAATCTCCCTCTAATTAATTCACTAGAGCGAATTCTTAGGTACGTAAAGTTCATGAAGGACCTAGTGATGAAGAAAAGAATGGTTAGTCAAGAGCATGCTCTTGATCTTCACCATTGCAGAGCCATTGCAACAAGGTCCTTAGTGAAAAAGAAGAAGGACCCTGGATCATTCACCATACCTTGCACCATCAGAGTCTTTAACTTTGCAAATTTTCTATGCAATTTAAGAGCTAGCATCAACTTGATGTCTCTTGCAGTGTTCAAGCAATTGGGGGTAGAAGCCCCACTATGATGTTAATGCAGTTGTTGATGGTAGATAGGACAGTAAAAAAGCCTTTGGGGATACTTTATAATGTTCTTGTTCGAGTTGAAAATTTCATATTCCCTGCAAACTTCATGATACTTGATTGTGAAGTTGGCTTTGACATCCCAATCATCTTGGGAAGTCCATTCTTAGCCATTTGGCGAGCACTAGTAGATATTGAGTTAGGCCAACTAAAGTTTAGATTGAACAACGAAGAAGTTATTTTCAGTGTTTTCTAGTCCATGAAGAGACCTATTGATTTGAAATCTGTCTCTGTGATCTAGAGTGTTGATGAAGTACAATCGGAGGTACCCATAGAGAAGAGACCGGGTGTCAAAACTCTTGAGGCAGTGTTGATGAATTTTGAGGGTAACAATATCCCAGACTATGATGAGATGACTAAGGCACTTTGATCATATGGATATCCTAAACACAAACTCAATCTTGAGTTAGACTTGAAAAATTGTGAGTTACCACTCACTAGACCATCCATTAAAGAGCCACCAGTGTTGGAATTAAAGGCTCTTCCAACCTACTTGAGGTATGTGTTTTTGGGAGCTAATAATACTTTACCTGTTATTATTGCTGCAGATCTCGATAACGAATAGGTAGAACCATTTATTTTGGTCCTCAAAAGATTCTAAAGGGCTATTGGATGGACGATTACAAACATCATTGGCATCCTCTCCGAATTTGCACTCATAAGATTCAACTTATCAAATATTAAGCGGAGCATTGAGCACCAAAGGCGTCTCGACCCACTAATGCAAGAGGTTGTGCACAAAGAGATAATTAAGTGGGAAGACACAAGTGTGATATATCCGATTGCTAACAATGAATGGATGAGTCTGGTCCAATGCATTCCAAAGAAGGGAGGTATCACTGTGGTTCCTAATGCTAGCAATAAGCTAATTCCCATGAGACCAGTCACAGGTTTGAGGGTTTTCATGGATTAGCGCAAACTCAATGCTTCAACAAAAAAAAATCACTTCCCTATGTCATTCATAGACCAGATGGTAGATCGATTGGTAGGCAAAGGCTGGTACTATTTTCTTGATGGTTATTTAGGCTATAATCAAATTTCCATTGCTCCAAAAGACCGAGCGAAGATAACTTTTACATGTCTTTATGGCACCTTCACTTTCAGGAGGATGCCATTCTGATTGTGTGATGCATCGACTACATTCCAGAGATGCATGATGTCAATCTTCTAAAATATTATGGAGGATACTATTGAGGTGCTTATGGATGGATTTAGTGCAGTTGGAGACTCATTCAAGGATCGTTTGAGACATCTACATAATATGTTGAAGTGATGTGAAGAGTGTCAACTTGTGTTGAATTGGGAGAAGTTTCACTTAATGGTAAAGGAAGGAATAGTGTTAGGGCACAAGATCTCCATAAAAGGTATAGAGGTTGATAGAGCTAAGGTTGAAATCATTGAGAAGCTCCCTCCACCTATCTCTATAAAAGGTGTGAGGAGTTTCTTAGTACATGCAGGATTCTACAGACAATTCATAAAAGACTTCTCAAAGATTGCACATCCTTTGTGTAAGCTACTTTATAAGAATTTTAAGTTCCTGTTTGATGATGTGTGTTTGAAGGCTTTTGAGGGGTTGAAATAGAAGTTGATTTCGGCGTCTATGATTGTTGCACCAGATTGGACTCAACCTTTCGAAATTACGTGTGATGCAAGTGGGGTAGAACTTGGTGGGGTGTTGGGAAAGCATAAATAGAAGATGTTACATCCCATCTACTACGCAAGTTAATCCCTCAATACAGCACAAAGGAACTATACTGTCACAAAGCAAGAGTTACTAGCAGTGGTCTTTGCGTTCAAGAAGTTTAGGTCTTATTTGTTGGGAACCCGAGTCATTGTGCATATTGATCATTTGGAGTTGAGATACTTGATAAAGAAGATGGATGCCAAACCTAGGTTGATTCGATGGGTACTTCTTCTCCAAGAGTTTGATTTTAAGGTCATTGAAAGGAAGGGCACGGAGAATCAAATTGCTAACTTCTATCCAGACTTGAGGATGAGGCTATAGCCAAGTTTGAAGATGGGTTGGTGATTAATGATATGTTTCATGATGAGAGAGTATTGGCTATATCACATGATTTGATAACATGGTTTGTAGATTTTGCAAACTACTTTGTTAGTGATGTTGTGTCGCCAGATTTGACTTCCTACTGGCACCATAAGTTCATATCTGATGTGAGGAAATTTTTCTGTGATGAACTATATTTGTTTCATATCTGTGCAGATGGGAGTATTTGTCGCTGTGTTCCTGAGGTAAAGATGATGAGCATCTTTGAGGCTTGTAATTCTTCATTAGTTGGTGGGCACCACAGTGGTATTCAGATAACACATAAAATCTTACAATGTGGCTACTATTAGTCAACTATCCACCAAGATTCCCATGACTACGCTAAAGCTTGTGACAAGTGCCAGAAAGAAGGTGGAGTTTCTGGAAGACATGAGCTACCACTTAACCCCATTATGGTGATTGAGTTATTTGATGTGTATGGGTATATACTTTATGGGACAATTCATCAGTTCATATAGGAATAAGTACATCTTGGTTACTTGGAATATGTTTCTAAATGGGTGGAAACATTTGTGTTTCCTAATAATGAAGGCAAAAGAGTCACAATATTCCTCAAGAGGAACATCTTCTCATGATTTGGCACTCCTTAGGTGATCATAAGCAATGAAGGTTTCCTGTCACGATTTGAAATCCGGGTGTGATGGTGCTCACCTAACCAACCAAGGTGAGTCACCCAAAACCAAAACAACTCAACATAATAATAATAGCGGAAGATAAACAGTCTAATAATATAGATAAGCAAAAAAAATAAAAACTACAACCATCCCAAAACTGGTGTCACATGTACAAGGCTCTAAATATAGAATACTCAACAAAATACAGGTCTCAGTGTCTAGTTCTCAAATAAAACAAAACATAAATTGGAATCCTCGAAGGGTGGAATCCATGGGTTCCATGCAAGGACCATGCATCAGTGAACATTTCCAGCAATGACTTTGGCCAATGTTTACCAGTCTGAAAATGACCTCAGATATCATCGACCGACATATTACCTCATCTCGCCAGCAGAAAACTTGGCTAAACATTGAGCAGTAAGGATCTCGACCATAAATCTATAAGTCACCTTACTCATCTCTTTCCATAGCCATCACAAGTATTAATTCAAAAATATAGTAGATGCAATGTTCTCAATGTCAGTTTCATCTCAACATTCAATATCACAACAATTTCAAATATCATCACAATTTAAACTGTGAGACCCTGTGATTTTCGTCTTCCATAATATACATATTGTGGCATGTTGTATAAAACATATAGGAATCTGGA
>JBCEWC010001314.1:0-32709 GCA_038996855.1 Solanum aculeatissimum
TGTTTAGTATATACACATTTGATGTGTGTGTGTGTGTATATATATATATATATATATATATATATATATATATATAATAGCTGACATGAACTTGACATAAAATTGGTATGATGTGCATTATATCTTTGATGTGTTTACTTTTGATATTTATTTGGTACGAAAAAAAAAAAAATCCTATTTTCACTGTTTAAATTGATATGAAGTTTAAATTTGTATGAATTTTGAAGTTCTACGGTATATATGACTAATTTTTTGTGTGTATAAATTATAAATGTGTTTAATATTTGATCAATATTGTCATGAACTTGATAAATTTTTATGAACCCAACAAATGATAGGAAATTGATTTAATTTGTATTTCATATATATTGTGTTTGCATAATAAACAATATCGAATTGTGGGATTTCAAAAACTACACTAAATTCATGTCAATACTTGTTAAATATTAAACACATTTATACTTTACATCAAATTAATACAAAATATAAACACAAAATACATACAATATACATTATACCAAGTTCATGTCATATTCATGTCATTAATAAATCTAATGCAGATACTCAAAAAATCTATCAACGTCATACCTGTTATATGACAACACGTGAATTATACTTTATACAAAAAATAAACAGTCTATATATAATCAAAGAATACCAACAAATTATATGAAATTCAAGTCAAAGCCTATATATTAGGTTGGCATCCTGTGTCCTCTGAACCTCTATCAGAGTATCCACCTCATGGATACTACCCACCGTTACCGCTAAGCAAAGCCTGTATATTAGGCAAGGGAATAGGATAAAAGTAGTTCTTTTCAAGGCCACCTCGTGTATCTGCTCTATGATCAATCTGACCTAATCTATGTCATAGCCAACCAAGATGTTGACAACCAATACAATACGATTCAGTGTAAGTGTATTATCTGCATGTGTTGTCCGGATCCGTGATCTAACTACAACCCACCAAAATTTTCTAGTGAAGCTGAGTGAAGCCTTCACTATGGGTGCCGATACTGTAGCAACCCACTCAGGGTCCTGGCCCTACATTGTAATGTGATCGGCAGTCCACCTCATCAACAAGCCCCTGCAAGCTTCATCTTTCATCAGAATCTGGTTCCTAGTCTGGCTCAACTTGTAGTCGAACTCTTTTACAAATACCAAAGCCTTATACTGGGGACCAAAGAGAACATGATGGATGGTGGCCTCAGATATATCGACTGGGACACCTCTCACCATTGTCTGTGCCAGTCTGGACTGCATCACATATGACTTTTCTTTCAAGGTCAAGTGAGAAACTATGGCAGCGTATGATGCATAAAACTCGCTAACAATCGTCGATGAGTACTTCCTTGATGGAGCTGCCAACCACTCCAACCCATACCTCATCATAGCCTCTTTGAGCCTAAAGGCGTCGTCTAGTCCAGTAGTGATAAGTCGAGGCTCCTCGAAAAATGTGTGGACCTTACGACCCTACTCATCATGTTGTATATGATCTCGATACAACCAATGCATCCTGGGCACGCACCACCTACTAGTCAAATCATCTGGTGATGATGGTGCTGCCACAGTGGACTTTGCAACATTAGAATCTGACTCCTCTCCTGCACTGGAGCCAACTTTATCTCCTGCTCTTGACCTTGAAGGGTCTAGATGGAGCTACTCTATCCTGCACCTCCCTTGCTTGACTGGGGAGGTTGTACTACTATGGCCTATGTTTGAGGCTTCCCTAACTATCTGGCAGCCACCCATGTTTGTCGTACCTTGACGCCCACATCAGGCTAGACGCTGAGCTCCTCTAACGAACCACTAGACTCGGGAGCAGCCTCGGAGTCGTAGGCTCATCACGTAACCACTCCCTCATGGCTCATATTTCATCTGTCTTGCGTCAGGGGGCCATAGTACCTGAAAAGCATATATCACGCAAAATCATAAGTACAAGAATACAGGAATGAAATGCAAAAGATTACAAAAAACTTGACTAGCAGCAGTATCTACGAAGGCTCGTCTATGAGTCGTAGGTGAAATAATGGGCCGTAGAAGGCCTTCATAGATGATAGGGTATAATAAATTTAGCTACTGGAACTGCATCAACGAAACTAAGTACGACTCGTAGAACATTTACGAGTCGTAGATGAGATTCAGTCTTGGTTTTGTGCAGGCAAAACCGTACGAGACCTGTCTACGAGTCATGGATTAAACTAAGGCCCATAGAAGGTCTCGTTTGATAGGATCCCAGAAATTCCAAGCTATTGAATTTCCAAACTAGGGGAAACTATGGCTCGTGGACTAATCCGCGGGCTGTAGAAGACCCTCGTGGTGTGAAATTGCCAGTAATCCTAATTTTTCTAAGCCTATCAAACAGGTCTCAAATCAGCATGCATCAGACCATAATCAATTCAAACAACACCAAAGCAAGAATATCATGCACCCAATATGTTTTCAACAAATTCCAAAACACCCCACACGCAACAATTACACACAACCATCCAACATCGTTTGAAAGTTAAAAATTAAGCACACACATACAATCACACGTTATTTTCAAGCAATGATTTTCATTCAATTCAAACGACATGTGATAACATGGTTTTCTCAAAATAACATTCAAAACACGGACACACACCTATGTCGGCTCTTTACTCTTTTTACAACAATGACAACATTTTTAATCATAATTACACATATAGCATGTACAACGATAAAAAGTAATTTGAACCTATTAACTTTGGACTACCTTACCCATCAATAATTTCAACCAACTTAACTATTTTTTGTAATACAAGGGTTTTAAGATCGAGGACTTATCGAAATTTGAGATAGAGGATGTAAAATTGAACGAGATCGGAGGGGGCAAACCCTACGTGCCAGAGTGTTGCCGAAAAACTCATCAAAAAATAGGGATGGTGGTTGGTTTACTAGGTCAAAGAAAATGGGGTTGGGTATTTCGGGTATTTTCGTGAGAATAGGCGTCAAAATTATTTGACCCCCTTTTTTATACTCTTGACCAGGTCAGTTTAAAATTGGGCCCAAGCTTCTACGAAATCCCGACCATGGGCCGTAGAGGATTCTACGTTCCATAGGTCATGGTCTCGTAGACTGCCAATGCCCTAATTTGGGGGATTGGCTTCACATACCCGTCTACGAGCCGTATAATATAACACGACTCTTAGGGTGAATCTTAGAAGCTTCCAACACTTCGTCAAATTTGTAAAACTCAACTGGAGTCCACGAGCCCCATTCACGGCTCGTATTTGTATCTATGAGCCATAAAGTTGGCTCGTGAACTGGAGTGCACTTTATTTTTCTCACTGGAAGTGTTATATGAGACAGTGTACGGGTCGTGGTCTGGACCACGATCCATAAAACCAGTCGTAGAAGCACTTCTTGTTGCTTCTTCAGCCCAACATGTCTAACTTGGTCTTGCACCTGCATAATCTACATAAGCACACTGTTACCCTATATGCCACCAGTCCAAAGTCCAAAAATTACAACCAAAATGCAAAAAGTTAAACTACCTACAAGTCTAAAAAGCTAACAATAAAATTGAGCTACTACTAGTACATTACACATCTTGGGTTGCCTCCCAAGTAGCGCCTGATTTATTATCGCAGAACCACTTGATTACTCAGACTTTATCAATGGCCCAAATTTCCATCTTTAATTTATCGGGCCTCTTCATTGACTAACAGATATTGAAGACAACTTTTCATCATTCAATCGAAAGTTGAGTTAGCCTGATTCCATGTCCACTAGTGCTCGCCCAGTGGCTAGGAAAGACCATCCTAAAATGATTGGGACTTCGAAGTCGACCTTGCAATCAAGGATCACAAAGTCTGTGAGAAATATGAATTTCTCAATTTTGACAAAGACGTCATATAATATCTCCACAGGCTTTTTCACCATTCTGTCAGCCATCAACAACCGCATATTTGTAGGATTAGGGGCTCCCAGCCTAGCTTCCTTAGTACTGAAAGGGGCATCAGATTGATGCTGGCTCCTAGATCACATAATGCCTTGCGAACTCAATATCTCCAATTGTGCAAAGTATGGTGAATGCTTAGGGATCTTCTCGTTTCTACACTAAGGACCTTGTGGATATCGCACTGTAATGTTGTAGCTCTTAAGAGAGCTCTTGACTCACAATTTGCTTCTTTGTAACGAAGTCCTTCATGAAATTTGCATATCCAGGCATTTTCTTCAATGAGAGAAATGTTGATGGAGAGTTGCTTCAACATGGAGATGAAGTGCTGGAATTTACCTTTCTCCTCCTTCTTTTTGAGTCTCTGAAGAAAGGGAGGAGGAGGAGGTCTAGGAATGGGTTTCACCCTCTGTGGCGTTGACATTGCATCACTTTGCCCATCCTTAGCACAAACATCTCCATTTTCTGCATCTCTAGTCTCCACTATCTCCTCACAAACATCATCATCATGACCTGGCATCAGATGGCCAATGGTCTATTTTCCACAACGAGTAGTCATGACCATACATTGCCCCTCATTCTTAGGATTTTAATTGTGTTGCCGGGCAATGTACCTTTCTAGCTCTGGTTTAGTTGAGTGGGTATTTGACCGAACTATTGCTCAAGCTGCTTGGTAGAAATAGAATGAGACTCGATTTTCTAATTAAAGCTAGAGATGTCAGACTTCATCCCCTTCAATGTCTTATCCTGAGCGTCAATCTTCTTCAACAGGCGATCAAATATCTCCTCAACTCTAGAGCTACCAGTACCAGAATCTCAATTATGTGGTAAAATATATGGACCATTTCTATAACCATCTCTGCGTCCCCAATCAACATCTCTATCTTGGCCCCTGTTCATGTCATGTAGTCTCAATGATTATTATCTGAAGGTACCATCCCTGTTATAGTTTTGACCTTGATTTCCTTGACCTTGGCACCAATAGTCCTGATTGGACCCTTGGGTGTTTGGTCCAAAAATTCGCCATCTAATTTTTCTACGAAGCAAGTATCCTCCTCATAATAAGGCTCCTCGTACATGGATGCTCGTGGAGGCTGATGCGATACTGCATTCACATGTTCCTAGTTCTGCTTCATCAACAACTCCACATTAGTATTAATTCGAGCAAGCTCTTGCATCACATTAATATTAATTTTTTTATTCTAGTTTATTATTTCATTATTTAAATTAAAGTAGAATTCATTGTTTAATAAGGTTATAGTGTTACGTTTTTCTTTTCTCTAATATTACTAACATTTATAATATTAAATTTTTTGTCAAATATGCATTTCTTGATGTTCATTGAAATTTCACACTTTAATTTTATAATTAATTTAATTAAAATATACTAATTTAGAAAATATAACTAATTTTTTAATAATATTAATTAAGAACATATATTTACTAATTAATTCATTTTCAAAAGATAATATATAATTTAAATACTTAATTTGATATTATTATATTTATAAATACCCTTATTTTTCTAAATATTAATTTTTTATTTTGATAATTAATTTTATTTTTAAAATTTTAATATAACATATTTGTAATTACACTGTAGTTACATTGTGACAAACAAATATGTCAAAATAATTACCAGGTAGTGTAATTATTAGGCTGAGAATTACTACCCTATTAATTATATCAATTCCAATTGTCAGGTAATTTTCCAAACGGATCCTAAAATTATTTTTTATCTTCAAAATAACACTTTCACTCACTAAATTTTTTAGTCGACATATCATGTCATATTAACTTCTAATTTTTATGTCAGGTAGAACAAGATGTCAAGATCTATGCTAATTTTAGATACACACACACAAAAAAAAAATAGGTATCTAATTTTAAGTATATCAATCAAAGATTCTAACAGGAAGGAAAATATATAGGGGTGTGCAAAAATTGAATCGATAAAAACATTATTGATTTATTGTTATTGGATTATCAATAACAATTTTTACTATTGGGTTATTGGGTAAACCGATAACCCAACAAGATTATAATAATTTACTATTTTACCCATTCGTAAATATTATATATTAGCAATTTAATAGTAATAGGACACTATAGTAGTACTTTATCTATTTTAATTTTTACCGTACTTAAGTGATTAGTTACCCACTTTATTATTTAGTTTTTAGTCTTTACTCTTTTATACTCCATCTGTTTTTATTAATGCAAATTCTCATTATCATCCTTATCACGTAAATCGAAAATCGAACCGTTAAGGACTTAAAACTGATAAATCGAAAATCGATAAATATTATTTTATTGATTTATTATTGATTTAGCATATTTAAAACCCAAAAACCAATAATATTTGAAACTGAATCGAACCGATCGATGCTCACCCAAAAAATATGAATGACCTACTCCGGCCTGATATGAAATTGATCCAATTTTAAAGTACTCCAAAGGGTTAACTTTCATTTATGGATATTACATGAGGTTTTCAAGGATTTTTGTTAGCTATATATTTATTTAACAAATGTAATTTTGTATGCAATAATTTTTATTCAAGCATCTAATATATGAATTACTAGATTTATAAAGATATAAAATTTCACTCTCAAAATTAACAACAATCTTTATTTCATCGTACAAAAAATCATCCTCGATAGGACAATAAAACTTCATTTCAAAACGATTTAGGACTTAAATTGAAATATACTTAAATTAAATGGCTAGTATCAATATTTTTGTATCTAAAATTGGTGTAAGTTTTGTCCTTAGAGACATGAAAAATAAAAAATTAATATGACATAACATGCCAATTAAGAAATCTATTAAAAGAAAGAGACTTTCTTTTTCTAGGACATAAAGTAATAATCAAATGACTTTATTAAAAAAATAATTTAAAACTAACTTTAGTAAAAAATATTTAATAGGAACAAAAATATTTAGAGGGATCTTATATCAATACTTAAATTACTATATAAGAGACTAACTCGATATATTTGTGAACAAGTATATACAAGTATCTATGCACGAATATATTAGAAACATTATTCGAGTTTACTCTAAATGGTAAATACATTGTACTTGATATGAGACACACTAGCAGATTTTTAATATTGGATACACTGATGAAATTGATATCAGATATGTTGAATGGAACTAATTTTGGATACAAATATATATGAAAGTAATATTGATATACAGATACATAAAATTGTGAAACTCAAATACATTGTGAAATATATACATACTCACTATGTCTCATTTGATATGAATTTTCCTTTTTAGTCGGTTTAAAAAAATAAAATATTTAATTTCTATATTTGGTAATAGTTTAACTTTAAAATATTCAGTTTATTCTTAATGAAATGATTTATAGTCATACACAAACATCTATGATTTATTTTACACCGTAAGTTTCAAATCTTTTTCGCTCTTAAATACAATTCCAAGTCAAACTACATTACATAAATTGAGACAA
The DNA here is from genome assembly GCA_038996855.1 of Solanum aculeatissimum. NCBI lineage: Eukaryota > Viridiplantae > Streptophyta > Magnoliopsida > Solanales > Solanaceae > Solanum > Solanum aculeatissimum. The sequence goes on from JBCEWC010001314.1 coordinate 7,404, forward strand.
AGGGAGTATAAAGAAGGATAGGGACGAGAGTGTTACACCCTAAAAATTATCAAAATACGCCTAGACAAAAGATTGTTCGCATAACGTATCTTTCCAAACTTTTTTGGCAAATTTGAGACCGAAATATCGATCAGGACAAAAAAATTGTGTGGGAAAGTGATCTCAATTGAATTTTAGGTCAATCGGATCAAAAATTAATTTTTCAAAGCAAAATTGCAAAACTAGAAGAGTACGCGACAGTTCCGCATCGCGGACCTGCTCAGCCATATTTTATTTTTTTAGTTTTGTTCATGATAAAACGCACTGAACAAGTGTGATTTACATAAAATACACATAAAAAATATTTGACAAATGTAATTTATGTGTTATTTGATAGAAAAACAGTTTTGAACACGTTCTAAGTTTTTCGTAAAAAAAAAAATGGAACAAGTTTGGGTCCCGGACTTGCTCCATAACGGTACTTGACATTTTTTTAAAAAGTAAGGGCATTCTAGTCTTTTTTCCATCTATTCTAGACTAAATCCCTAACATTTTGAAGTCGTTTCAACCCTATATCAATTTATAAGCGTGAATTTTCAATCATTTACACTAATTCATCTTAAGAACTAGGGCTAAGGAGAAAAGAGGAGGCTAGGGTTCAAGAGATTCAAGGCTAATCTTCATTGTTTGATTTTCCAACCTTCATTCCAAGTATGCAAGGCCACCTAAAATTCTATTTTTGTGCCTAATTTATATTTCTTATCAAGAATTCTCGTCAAGAGTCAAGTCAATTATATTTATATGATTTTATGGAGAAATTCTAGAATCTTATCATAAAAAATTTGTTATTTTATTATTATTATGTTAAAAACTTTATTATTGAATACATCTTTTTAAATTCTAGAAATATTACTATAATTACAAGAATCCTAAAGAAGTTTTGAAATCATTATGGTCATGTCTGGCTTGAATTGAAAAATGTCTATTTTCTTGTAGTGTTTATGTAGAGTTTGAGCATAATTTGGTTAAATGGGTTTGAGACTGAGCATATGTTTTAAAGGTTTATCTTGAGATTGAGTTGAAGAAAAGACATAAATTTTATGCATTATTTTATCAGTAAAGAGCATGATTACTTTCTTTTTTTTTTTTAAAGAAAATATTATTAACTATGAGAAAACATTATCAGTTTTGAGAAAGAGAAGTCAGTTTAAAGAAAATATGTTGAGTCAAGGCTCTAAGTAGCAGATTTTCAGTTTTCTCCTAAAGTGGGATATTTTTACAGTTATTGAGCATAGTGCATATTTTGGGAGTAGTATTGAGCACCGATATGAGTACGAGTTCAGATAACTACAACCCCATAAACTACATAGCTAGTAGGATAGGATTGTACCAGATGTACAACTCCTCATATGCCATTGAGATGACCCAGTTTAGATGGATCCATGAGTTAAATTTCGTCCCTTACCGTGGCAAGGTATCGGATGGCTCTGACAACATGGGTAAGACGTTGTATCATCATGATTCTCATAGTGATGGTTGTCGATTAGAGAAACTCTCCAAGCTAAAGTACATATTATTTTCAAATACAGACTGAGTTGCATTTGTTTATGAATTAAATCATATGTTTTAATTATTTTGCATTGCTTATGTTATTGGGTTATTTTTTGCATTAAGCCTATGATTTGCACAGTGAATCCTGAATTTTCCTATTTTGACCATTTTTACTACGTACTGACGCCCTTTGGCGCTGGATCGTTTTATGATGCAGATTCAGATACCCACATGATAGCATACATTCAGTAAGACATTTTTCAGCAGTTGGTGAAACCTCTTTGCTTTCAAAGGACTCGAGTTAGTCTAGTTTATTTATTTTATTTTACAGTCAGGTAGCTTTGAATCTTGTTGCGGCACCTATCTTCAGTATAATAGAGAATTCATTGACAGAGTTAGTAAGTCAGTCTAGTCTTTTCATTAAGACATTTTAAGCATTATTACTATTTGTATAAAGAGATATTTTCAGAACTTGTATAAATTATGATTGAGATTCTTTGAGTTTTATTAAATCTTTTAAAAGTTCATCTTATAAAGCTTCTGCAAGTTTTCAGTTAAGTAAGTCAGTCAAGCCAAGGGTTCGCTTGGGAACCAACAATGATTTTCGAGTGTCGGCCACGTCCAGGATGTACACTCAAGGTGTGACAGAGAGTGGGAGAGAGGAAAACATGACTAAGAGTCAGTATATCTCAAATACATGTGAATCGCATTTTAAATATACTATATCTAGAATAAATTGCATCTAATTTAACTTGCGTGTATCTGAGATGCATATATCTATTTCATTAGATGCATGTATCCAGAATAATATTTTTCTCAGAGAAAATATAATTTGGGAAACTACTATTTAATTAACACCAATAATAATGTGTTTTATGTCGTTTCCTTTAAAAATCAATAATTTGATAATCACATCATTCAACCGTAATTATTGATTATTAATTAATAGATGAGTGATAAGCAAATAAGTATATGTATTTCTTCTATAAATGAGTATGAGTCGCCCTTTGATTGTGCTGTCTGCTTAAGCTGCCTGCTTTCCCTCCTGATCAATCACAATCTTTCAAAGTAGACGGCTTTCTGTCGTCCTGACTGTTTGAACTGTCTACTTCAGCTGCTTAATTATATTTCTTTAACTGATTCGACTATAATTTTACAATATTACCAATAAAAAAATATATGTACGTATGTACTAATAATATTTGATGTAGACACGTAGACAATTTTTCACAAGCCAAAAGGGCAAGTACCACAATATATACTAATACAAAACATATCACTAAAGACAAAAAATGAGATTGAAACAAATCTTTCTCATTTTCTCTTTTTTCTTCTCATTTATTTGGGTTTTTGTTAGGGTTTGTTTTGGGGTTTTGTGAGAAATTTCTTGGAAATTACATTAGAACAGATTTGTAGTCCCTACAAATTACTTGACATAGACCATCACATGCCATGCATTCTGCATGAACTTGGCTGTATTTGAAGCTTAACACCGCAAATTTTCATACTTATCATAGCATTTAACAACAAGACGGAATGTATTGTTTTATCATGTTATTTTAATAAATATAATATTTTGATAAATTGTATGATTTTTTGTCGTTGATGTTACATATCAACAATTTGAGTGATAAATCTATCAGAAAAGTAGAGCGCACGATAGAGCTACTATAAAAAGATAGTGTAAATTAAGAATAAAATAAAATTATTAAATACTAAGTAAAGACATAATGAAAAGAAAATATTAATTAAGATAGTGATACAATCAAATCAAATCAATCGTTATAAAAAATGAGACTGTCAAATAACAATACAATACAACAGGTAACTATCATTCAAACAAGGTGTTGTAATCTCTCCAACTTATCACTAAATTTTACTTAGATATTCAAGTTACAACTTCTTCCAACTAAGCCTCAATTTTGCAATAAGTATAAGATTTTATCGCTTATTGAGGTTAATACACGGAATTAAAGAAAATAATGCATACATTTCAAGAGATTAATTTATTTATCTAATGAACGCTTGAGCATGCATGCAAACAAAATTTCAAAACTTGAACCTAAAAAGTCTAGTAGATCAGAGTTAAGAATATTTTTTTCATAAGTTTGAATATTTAATTGGAATAAGTTGTAGTTTGAGTGTCGTAAAAATTATTGACAATTAATTTTAAGGGGATATCAAATATGAATGCACCCCACCTAGAAACAAATACTTTCTAATTTTTATTTATTTGTCTTACTTTACTCTTTAGTTTGTTTCAAAAGAATATCTTTATCCTTTTTGGCAATTTTATAATTTAATTTTTTTTCATAGATAATACTTATGATTATAAGATTAAAAAATAATTTAATATATTCTACTCTATTTAGTTTAAGATAATAAAATTTAAAAATATTTTTTATTTTTAAAATTTTATTTTAAATTAAAATCAAATAAATAAATTGAAATAAAAATAATATTACATATGAGTCATTTCATCATTCATTCATTCCTAATATATAAGGCCAGAAGTAGGCATCTGTCCACATGCGTGTTTCTAGTCGAGAATAATTTAATGTTTTTCATTTTAATTAATTTATTTTATTAATTTTTTAATTTATTATATATTAAAAAATTATAGATTATAATAATTAATAATTTAAAATATTTTAAAGATATAAAAAAATAATTTTTAAAATTTTATTTGTGTCATCTAAATTAAGACAGAGGAATGTAAGATATCATATTTAAAAATAATGAAAATGTACTATAAATCACAACAATTAACAACTTAACTAGGGGTGTCAAACGGGCGGGTTGAGTTAAAATTGAGAATGTTAAAATGGATTGAAATAGAGATTGTGTTAGGTTATAACCCGCCCAAATTAACTTTGGGCTCAAATGGGCTAAAATTTGGATTGGGTCATGACCCACTCAATCTCAATAATTCTAGCATATTATTATTTACTTTTCATAACCACAATTTGAATTTTAACTCAAGAAAATAAATAAATAGATAGATAAATCATAGAAAATATAAAATAGATAGAAAATATACATTATATCAATGCAAGTAAAGAGCCTTAGAACGGGTTGAAATTGGAGATTCAATTGGGCTCAATTGGAGATTTTTTCATAATGGGTTGAAGCTTGAACGGGTTAAGATTGAACTCAATTCAAATTACCTTGAGCCCAACCCATAAAATTTTGGGCGGGTTACATATATTTGGGCTTATTTTGACACCCTTAAACTTAACATATAAAAAACAATTGGTTGGATTTTGAAAAATCAATTTCACATAAGTTGAGATAGAGGAGGTAACATACAATATTTGAAAATAACGTCAAAGTACTATAAGTTACAATAATTAACAACTTAATATATAAAAGATTTGGTTGAATTTCGAAATATCAATTTCACATAAATTGGGATAGAAGAAGTAACATATATATTATCTAGAAATTAGGTAAAAACAAATACCATAAATAACAATGATTAAACAACTTAAAAATTAATTTAATTGATCTTCATATTTAATTTTTATCACATAAATTAGAATTTAAAAAACAACATATATTATGCCTGAATTCTTGTATATCTATTTGGTCGTGAAATGATTGATTGTGGTAGTATACTGTCTTTACCTCTCGAAGCCAATAAAGGAAACTTCCCAGAACATGGAGATGGGGATATTGATTTTTATGTTATATGCTTTAATAATATATATATAAAAAGTTCAAAACATTAAACTGTTTATATTATAAAGTGTGATAAAATTAATTATAAAATTATGACTGGTCCAATTTGTTTAGGTTTAAGCACACACTAATGAACCGTTTTTGGAAGCTTCTGAGTTGAACGAATCGACTTTGGTCAACATATGATCCGCTCGAAAGATTCATTTAGGGCCAATGGCATGGTTGCTTTGGGTTTCGAGGAAAATATTTGTCTTCGGTCAATATTTTCTACTAAGGACGATAATTTCATTAGTGCAGTTAGCCTTGGAATTGTCTAAAACAACCTTTGATTTGAATTCCAAGGTGATTGAGATGATTTTGTGGTGTATGACCGTTTATTGTTTTGATAACTTTGTGTAAGTGTTGACTAAGGTCAAACATTCTATCAAGTCGACTTTCGTGGATTATTTTGTTAATTTTATTGAGTCTAAAATATCAAATTTTGATAGAGAAGCATAGCTCATTTGCATTCACAAAATTTCAAATGAATTCTGAAATTTCGTGGGGGCATTTTTTTGAATTAAGGTTGAGTTATGCACCGGCATTTATTCATTGATACTGTCAGGGAGGGTTTGTGATTGCAGAGATTAAATCCCTTTGGTCAATGCGATCGCGACCCTTGACCCATGCAAAGCATAAGGTAGTCAGTGGACTCGATCCACTTTAATGAATCACGATTGCGACCCTATGGGTCCTACGATCGCAATGAAAAACCAGACCAACTCCTTAGACGATTGCAGTGGGAATTATTGAAAACTGTCTGAGGATTGCATGGATGTGTTGTGAGGTTCATTATTATAGTGATCATTTTGCATTCATGCATGTTTTGCATTTGAAAATGGGAGATAAGATTATTTTAAAACTTTAAAGGGAAAAAGGTAAAAAATGTTCTTCATTCATAGTTTGGTTTTAAAATGTCATTATTATTATTTAATGGGTCAAAAATATCATTTTTCAAATAAATTTGTTATTTATTTTATTTTTGAACACATTATTTTTCTAAATAATATTTTTTAATTAGCAAATATTTATTCTACATCGATTCGAGAAAAAATTAAAAATAAAAATATTTCTTGTTTTATTATAATTACTATTTTTATTGTTATCTAAATAAAAATTAATGTTGGATTTACTATGATCTTATATTTATGACATATATCATTTGTTACAAAGGTACGATATTCTATTTTAATTGATAAAATGAGATTAACGAAAAAAATTATTTTCTTATATTTCTATTAGTTAAATGATTTTAAAAGAAACAAAATAAGAAAAGGTTTCTTTAAAAATAATATTTTTATTAGGAACACAATATATCTAAAAAGAAAAAAAATCGTATATTTATTTAAAGAAGGACATTTCTAACCCACTTAATACCAATGAGGGCATTTTTGGACTAAAGTATCAATAGCAAGAGCATTTTTGGACCAAAATATTGACGACAAGGGCATTTTTAGACCAAATAATAAATGAAGAAATTTTTTGTTCATTTCACATAATTTAAAGATATTTTTGACCCTTATCTCAGCTTTAAATATTTTTTATTTATTTTTCTACTAGTTTAAAAAATAATTCTCTTTGAAACCCTATCGACGTAGAACCCTAGTAGAAACCCTATAGACGTTGATTGCCAGAAGTTATGACTATGATGGCCATTGATCGGCCTCCAGGACCGGAGGCTGTACCACCAGATTCTGTTCTCATAGATGATAAACCCTCATATGCCACTGTCCTTAAGCCTGCTCAACATACTATTAACCCACTTCCAACAAAACAAGTTACTTTTTTGCATGGTGAACCACGTATTGTGTGGGAGGAGGAAGAAGTTCGCTAGATGATTATCAATGAGGATCTGCAGTATGCCGTTATTGGAAAATTCTCCTATGGATGGCTGGAGATGCAAGAGCTGAGGAGATTAATTCCAAAACAATGTGAACTGAAAGGAGAAGTGAATATTGGGCTTTTAAGAAATCAATACATTCTTATAAGGGCTACACTACTGGAGGATTATGTTAGTTTGCTATCAAAGCCACAATTTTACATCACGCATAAGAATTGGTCATATCTTATGCGCACCCTAAAGTGGGATCGGCTATTTGATCCAGAGAGGAGACGTCAACAACCATCACATGGATATCTTTTTCATCGCAACCACCAAATTTCTTTGGCAAAGAGACAATTTTTTCACTTGCTTAAGCAGTTGGAAAATCACTTCAGGTTGATTAAAATACACGGAATAAGACGCAACCGAGTTGTGCTAGGGTTAAGGTAGAGGTGGATCTACTTGGAGATTTTTCAAAAAGAATAAATATTGGAATGAGATCCAAGACTGGTGAGATTAAGGAGAAGTGGATAAACATACAATATGATTACATACCAAGATATTGTACAACCTATAAATTGCAAGGACATGCAAAGAAGGAATGCTTTGTTTTGCACCCAGAATTATACCCAAAAGACGAAAAGGAACAACAATCAAATAAGAAGGATAAAGGCAAAGACAAAGGTAAAGATACCATTGAGGGATTAACAAAAGATCGGATCAAAAGATAATTTTTCGAAGCAAAAATGTATTTCTAGAAAAGTGCGCGACATGCCTACGTTGCGGACTTGTTGCGAATTTGCACTAACTGGGGTTCTAATATTTTCTACAAGATTGAAAAATTGATCAGAAAAATTTTGGAAGAAAATAAACATGTACTCGATAGGTCCGCGTCGCGGATCAGGTCCACTGACCTGTTCCACCGAAATTCAAAATTTTTAATTTTTTTGAGGAGCATTCCAGACTTTTTCCCACCCCTCCTAAACTTAATCCACGACTAATAAAAGTCATTTTTGACTTAAATAAGATTTTTAAATTCATTCTTAAGTCATTATTACGTTCCAACTAAGAGGAGACCTTGAGCGAAGAAGAGGAGAGAAGCCAAGGTTCTTGAGAATCTTGCGAGTTCTTCCAAGCTAGTCTGGAATTTCAATCTTCCAGGTATGTAAGGCTACTCATAGCATTGAATTGAGTTCATTCATGTGCCCTACATGTTAATTTCCTGTAATTGAGTTTGAATAGAGTTTTCCCCTAATTCTAAATTGAATTATTGAGTTGTCTATTGTCCTATTGAGTTTCTTGTACATAAATGTGTGTTAATGATCTTTATGAGTCGAGTACTTGATTGGATGCATATTCATGTCTTCATTCACATGAACCCTAATTGACGACTATATTTGATTTTATGCATTATTTTAAATTGAGATTTTTGTAGTCGATTTTATGTTAACAAAAATAATTTTTGAACATATTTTATTGAGTTGCATGAACATAAGTTTTGAGCATAAATAATGAGTTGAGGAAGAGTCTTGAGAAGATGAGACATGTTTTAATTAATGAGTTTTTTGTCTACTTGAGTCAAGTTTGCAAGTAATAACTGAATAATACAAAATCCTATGATTTTAAGTTATAAGTTTCTTGCACTTGTTTTGAGTTCTCATGAATGTACTTGAATAAGTTGATGAGTTGCATTGTTGTTACAGTGAAATTGGAATACTAATTGCATGTTTGTTAGCGTAGCCCTAATTTGCATTATCTTCCGATATGCTGATTGCATTGAGATCATGTGTCTAATTTTCTGAGAGTTGAGCACAAGGAATACATGTTCTGCTTTACATATGCATGTGATGTAAATCTAATATGTCTTATGTGTTGAACATGATTTATATGATATTAACAGATCGTATGAGTGAGAGTCTTGCATGGTGTGAGTTGGAGTCCTGAGTTGCATTCCATGAATAATAATCTTGAGTTATTGAGTTATTGAGGAATTGAGTTGAGTTGTTTGAGATGAGTCAAAGAGATGAGCCTGAGTTGATTTTCATGAGCACATTTTAGTCTTAGAAGGAGTATTGAGCACCGAGTTGGGTGAGAGGAAACACCCTAGAACTATGTCGCCAGCGTAGAATAGTCGTGCAGTTAATTATGGCAGCTCATGTCCCAATAGATGGACATTCTCTTTGGATCCGAGAGAGAGGGAGAGGTTGACGTCCTTTACCTTGAAAAGTTTAGGAAGGACGTGATAGTGATATTTGTTTCATTGTACATCACCAAACTTTGGTGGGGTGGAGAGTATGTCGGTTAGAGAAACTTCCAAGCAACATTTTATTGAGCATATTATGATTTTGAAACTGAGTTGCATAATGCATTGAGTCTAATTTAAAGCATGATTTCAAAATCTTAAACTTGCATATCTACTGAGTCAAGTCATGAGTTGAATGAGTTGAGTTCTGAGTCGAATTTGTTGAGTTGAGTCGAGCCATATGTATTTACTTTAGCCATTCTTACATACCAGTATATTTCATGTACTGATGTCCATTTGGATTGCATCATTTTATGATACAGAGGCAGGTATTAGAGGACTTCAACAGACGCACCGTTGAAGTTCAGATCCGTGCTTCCAGAGTTGGTGAGTCTTCCTAGCCTTCGAAGGAGCCTTTTTACTTTCACTAAGTATTTTTTTTTGAGTTGGATAGTCATGGCCTGTCATGGTACTATCTAGATGTTAGGGTAGAGGCTTCATAGACATTGAGTAGAGGTTGAGGACTTTCATTATTTTTCAAACTTTGTTCATTCGAAATATTTATCAATGAGAGGATTTAGTCACTTGATTTATTTCTTGACTTTTATTTGAGTATTTTCTTCTGCTATTGAGTACGATGTGACGATGAGGCCAACTGGTTCGCTTGGGGACTAGCAATAGTCTCTGAGTGTCGGTCACGCCAAGGGTACCCTCCCGAGGCGTGACAAGTACTCCCTCCATCTCAAATTATATGGACATCTTATTAAAAATATATTTTATATATTACTTGATCACTTACTAAATGAGGATATAATTAATAAATTTTTTTTAGTTTACCCCTATAATCAATATGATCTTTGGAAGTTTATTCAAATTTTGAAGATTCAAAATTTCTTTTTTCAAGTGACCGATTAATATGAACAAAGAGCAATATAATGAAGTTGATCAATCTATTAATGATTTCTTAATCACAATGTAAAATAAAAAGTGTCTATCTAAATATGAAACAAAGATAGTATTTATCAACTATATAGATCTAATGCAATCACATTAAGTTGCGAAACTAATTTATAAACTCCATGAAATTTGAAACCAACAATGGGTTAAAAGAAAAAGTGGTTTAAATTCTATGCATTAATAATGTAAAAAATTTATGCTATTAAATTAGTCTTTTCGTCCTATTTTAGTTGTCATGTTGCGATTTGCGAAAGTCAATTTAACTAATTTTAAAGTTAAATTATATTAAATTAATTTGATATTTTAAAATAAAAACTTAAATATTCAAAAACTATAAGAAAAGTATTATTAATTGCAACTTTTTTCATATCAATATGATGAAAAAAATATATCTTAACATGTTAGTCAAAATTTACATAATTTATCTCCAAAAATAAAAACTATGACAATTAAAATGGGACAGAGAAAATACTTGTTAAACAATTACTAATTGATATTTTTGATGAAAATAGTATAATAATAAGTTATAATTAACTGATAGTTTTAAAAATATTACAGTATCCGTAAATATAGCTCAAATTCAAAAAATAAAGGAACAAAATAAAAGGAAAAATGGCACTAAGAATCTGGCAAACATCAAATATTTATTTTTTATTTCATCATTCAATTAATGTTTTTCTAAACATTTTTTAATAACTTTATTTATTTTTAGGAATAATTCAGAGATATATGTAAAAAGTGTCTTAAATCCAAGTCACGTGTGTCTAAATTTATTTTATCAAAATAGTTTTCTTACTCTTCAATTTTTTATAATTTTGTAACTGGTATTCAGTATTCACATTAGAACTTCAATTTAATTCGTATCGCGCACTGAAGAACTCGTTTTTAGAGGTGACTCTCTTAATAGGATTATTTTTATACTGAGGGCTCGTACCTGAAACCTCTTATTAGTGATGGAGCAATCCCACTAGTTCACCACAATCCACCTTGATCGTTCTTCAAATTTCAACAATTCCACACCTAAATCTATTTCAAATAGTTTAAATTTGAAACACAAGTTTCATATATCATAAAAAAAAAAAATCTCAACCATCAATTTGTCAATATAACAATAAATTTAACAAATTCTTTAGTATTTTTTTTTCACGTATGTCTGGATTCCAGTCATATATGTTTTAGACCCATAATAAAATTGATTAAATTTCAGTTGCATATATCTAAAAAATTTCATGTACGTATGCTCTTAGACATACATGAAACACATATTAAATTGACTAAGATTTTAATCATGTGTGTGCAATGTTTTTGCAAAAAATAATAATTTATTGAAATACATGTTATCAAGATTGAAATTTATTCTAAATAAACGCAAATTTGAATATTTTAAAAAAACTCAAACAAGAAACCTCGTCAAAAGTATTTTCAAAAGAATATTTTAAAAAAATTCTATATTGTATATATCCATTATAAATTTGAAAATAATTTATTGGGTATTAAAAAATTATTAAAGAAAAATAAAAATATTTAAAACTTAGCAGAATTGGGAGGGTATAACCTTCATTTGACTTTGATGGTTGACTTACCACCAATCGAAGCTTTGATAGAAAAGTATTAATGTTAATTGTATAATATGTTGCAACTCAACTGCGCTTTACAAACAAACAAAAAAAAAAAAAACAGCTATCATTAAATATTTTTTTTATTGTAGTGAATGTTGTTCTAATTTCTTTTACATTTGAAGAAAATAAATGTAAAAAGCTATATTACCTGAATATTTCAAAACTTTATATTGTACTCATGTTAAATTCTCAAATTATTTTTGAAAAATTCGAACAACATAAAGAAAAAATATATTAAAAATCTAGAGTTTTAAAGAGTTGGAAATGTAGAATATGGAATGTAAAGACCAAAAGGTACCTGGAAAATAAAATGTTGAAAACATCTGGTGCTCCAAGTTTTGGATTCTGATATATGTAATATAAGCAAAAACTACCAAGCCCTGGGTGTGTTTTGTGCCTATATATATATAGGCATGGAAACCTATGAGCATAATGTACAAAAAAAAACGTTGAGTATAACAATTTTAGGGTGTGTTTGGTAAGGAACAGGAAAATATTTTTTTAGAAAATAAGTTATTTTTCTTGTTTTTGGTACCTAATCAAAAAGTTTTGCCCCGAAAACATTTGTATATGATTTAGTTGTGAGATTTCATAGAGTGATAGGGACAGAATCAGAAATTTAAAAAAAGATATATAAAATTAAATATACACGCGTAAAACGGGACCACCACCATTCACCTAAGATGAATCCGTCCAAACTTGGGGATGAGGGTGGAGATGAAATGTATTGAAGTTAAGGTGAGAAAGAGACAATTAATATAAAATGCTCCATATGAATATATTACATCATAATAACATCATCCAAATAAGTAGTGTTTGGTTCCTAGTAGAAAATTTTGCTCCAAACATATTTATGTTTATAATTTAGGCAAATATTGTGGGAGTATTTGATGATGAGGATTAGGATAATTCACTCAATTTGTCTAATCAATTTAAGTTCAGGCAGGTTATTAATTCGTTCATTTATTAGATGGATTCATTTAAATCACTAAAATTTGGATTGATATTTAACCCAAATTGACTCATGAAAAATTATGTCAAAATATTTTTAAGAAACTTTTTTCTTTAAATTTAATATATTGTATATAGTCATAATAAAGGAAAAAATATTTTTATTAGGTATTAAAATATTTTTAAAGAATAAATAAGATAATTAAACTTAGTAAAAATTGGATTGAGTTGTGTCTTGACGTTCTATGACCAATTACTTGATATATTTTGACTCAAGCAAATTTGGATTGGGTTAAACCTTGATCAGCTTGTTATTTTGACCCATTATGACCCGCTCAAAGATACTTTTAAAAAATATCAAATATGTAAAATTTATTAAATTAAAACTAAATAGCTAAGGATTAGAATTTTAAAACCATATACATCAACTTCTAGCCTATTCACATTTTTTCAGCTGCTTATATTATTTTATTTTTTATCTTTGAAGACCTCTATCTTTTGTAAATACATATAGAATATAAGGTAATTAAAATATTATGTTATGACTTGATTAGTATATACTAGTAGCTGAACAAGTCAAATAAAGAATGTGGGAGCTGAGTTTCGAAGTCAAGGCACAGACAAAAGTGAATATCAAAAATTTAGAATCAATGACTGAGATGAAATATTAGTGAATGAGGCTCAAGGATTATGATCATGACACATCGATAGAAGATTGTTTAAAGGCCACAGAGGAGAGAGGAGGCAAGCAACAAAAATCTGGTATTCATTACTCCTTTCCCATTCTCTTCTCTCTTTTCTTCCTCCTTCTTCTTCTCTTAATCTCTGACCCTTCTCCTTCTTTCTGCAGATTTCTCAGCTACCATGAAAGTCTATATCAATTAGCTAACTTAGTTTAATTCAAAAAAAAATTATCTTGTATTTGACATCCACTTCTTCTATTTCAGTAAATCAGAAAATTACCCCAAAAACAGTTGTAATTTCAATTTTGTTTATTAATTCTGTCATATTTTAGTTGAGAACATGACATCTGGTATCAGAGCTAGGTTCCGTGCGATCTGTGTGGTAGTGATGGCTGAGGGAACTCGATCTAAGTTGGTAGATGAGAAGCTAGCAGGCATAATGAATTGTTAAACGAAGTGTATGTTAAACAATCAACAAGGATTTCGTGAAATCCAGACGGGATTCAAGGTACTCTAGAGCTAATCTTGGATTGACTCACTGCATTGGAAAGCATGCCTAATAGGGCTCAAGTGAAGCAACAAATTGGTGGAGGTTTACTTCTGATTCCAGCTCAGGACGTTAGACAGAAAAAATTGTGGGCAATCCCAATTTCTCCTCCAAAATGAGAATTACCAATTTTTGAAGGTCATAAACCTAAGGTATGGATCCGTAAATACAAACGGTATTTCAACTTATATAGAACTTAGGAAAATCAAAAGGTAGAAGTCGTTGCACTGTACTTAAAATGGGATAGCAGAAACTTGTGTTAAGTAGAGGTGGGGTGAACTGGACCGAATTTAAAAAAGAATTGATCAGTAGGTTCGATGATGATATAAGGGATGACATAGTAGAATAGTTTAATAGGCTTTAGTAGACTGAAACTATGGAAGAATTCCTTGGGAAATTTAAAGATCTTAAGGCACAAATATTAGTGAGGAATCTATAACTTAATGATGCTCATTTCCTATTGAGTTTTCTAGGGGATCTTAAGGAAGAAATCAGGTTTGCCTTAAAGATGTTTAAGTATAATACTCTTAAGGTGGCAATAAAAAAGGCTAGGATGCAAGAAAGGGATATAAAAGCTATTAATACAAGGAACAAAGTTACATTCAAAGGTATGACTACTATGAGCAATCTATCCCCTACAAGTGCTCTAAATTCTTCCACCACTAAACCTAGCCCTTTTAGACTTAGCCTTGAAGTGTATGAATACAGGAAAAACAATCATCTATGTTTTATGTGTGGAGAGAAGTATAGTCCTGGTCACCAATGTAAGAAGAACCAACTAAATTGCTTGATAGGAGAAAACGGAGTTGAGAACGAACTGGAAGAAGTAGCAGCAACAGATAATCCTTCAAGTGCTAATCTAATCATTGAAGGAAATATGGAACAAGAAATTCAGGAGGCACTGTGTTTGAGTGCACTCTCTGGGAACAACCAAGGGGTCAACACTATATTGGTCAGTGGTACTATGAAGAATAAATGACTTACCATATTAGTTGATTCTTGAGCCACTTATAGTTTTATAGACCAACACATTGTTATTGGAGCTAGATATCAAGTTAGTTATTGTGCCCCTGTGAAAGTGGCAGTAGCTAATGGTAACTATGTCATGTGCACTTCTCATGGCAAAGGTTCTATATAAAAGATGCAAGACAGGTCCTTCCAACAAAATCTACTTATTATCCCACTCAGAGGTTGCAACATTGTTTTGGAAAATGACCGGAAGAAGAGACACACCCCCACTAAATTTGATCACGAGAAAAAAACTATCACAATTGCAAAGAAGGAGAATAAACTAGTACTGAAGGGTATAAATAAAGAAGGTTAACTAAATATGATACATAGTGACTCTATGAATAAGATTTTGAAGAAGGTCAAGCTTAATTGCCCATCTATTTAACATGAATGTAGAGGTCCAAAGAGATTAAAAAAAGTGGATGGCACTATTAAAGAGATGTTGAATCATTATCCAGATGTATTTGTTGAGCCTAGGACCTTGCCTCCTGTCAAAACACTTGATCATGCTATTCCTCTTAAACCAGGTTCAGTGCCAGTAAGTCTAAGGCCTACAGGTATACCTACTATCAGAAGAACGAATTAAAGAAACAAGTCACATATATGCTTAATCAAAGTATTATACAACAAAGTTAGTCACCCTTCTCTTCACTAGCTTTATTGGTCAAGAAGAAAGATAGTACTTGGAGGTTTTGTGTAGACTATAGGGGGTTGAATGGCATCACTGTTAAGGATAAACATCTTATTCCGATAGTAGATTATTTTCTTAATGAACTTTATGGTTCTATAATTTTTTCTAAGGTGGATCTCTAGGAAGGTTATCACCAGATTAGGATGAAGATAGAAGATGCATACAAGATTGCATTCAAAACCCATATGGGTCATTATGAGTTCAGAGTTATGCTATTTGGTTTAAGCAATGCACCTGCAACCTTTCAAGCTTTGATGAATAAAGTTTTGCAGCCTTCTCTTAGGAAGTTTGTTTTAGTCTTTTTTAATGATATACTCATTTACAGTGTTTCATTGGAGGAGCATATTGAACATTTAACTGTGGTGTTTGATACATTGAGGGAGAATTTCTTATTTTCCAAAAGATCCAAGTGATCCTTTGAGCAACCGAAGGTGAAATACTTAGATCACTAGTGAAACAGTATCAACCAATCCTACTAAGATTCAGACCACGGTTAACTGGCCTACTACAAAATCAATTAAGGCTCTCAAGGGGGTTTCTTGGATTAACTGATTATTATAGGAAATATATGACTGGGTCTGGAGTTATTTGTAGACCCTTAACAGACTTGCTTAAGAAGGATGCTTTCAAATGGAATGAAGAAGCTAATTTAGCTTTTTTAACTCTTAAGTATGTTATGTCTTCTACGCCAGTTCTAGTGTTGTCTGACTTTACTAAAGAATTTATTATAGACTGATGTTGGTCACAGTGACATTGGTGTTGTACTTATGCAAGAGGGTAAGCCTATAGCCTATTTTAGTAAAGTTTAACACCCAAACATCGGGGCAAATCTATCTATGAGAGAGAGTATATGGCTTTGCTAAATGCAATGGATAAATGGAGGCATTATCTCCAGTTCAATCATTTTGCGGTCAGGACTGATCTCTACAGTTTAAAGTATCTAATGGGATAAAAAGTGACTTCAGCAATTCAGCAAAAAGGTCTCACTAAATTACTAAGTCTAGACTATGAGGTTCAATATAAAAGGGGTCCTGAGAATAGGGTGAAAGATGCCTTATCAAGATAAGATGAGGTTGGTCAATTAATGGCTATTACTGCCTCTATTCCATTATGGATGCAAGAGGTGACTAACAACTATGAAGGGGATGCATAGGTGCAAGAGTTGGTTGCCCATGTCACAATAGCTCTACAGGCCCCTAGTATTTGGTATTATTCTTCAGGAATCCATAGGAAAAAAGGAAAAGTTTACATTGGAGCTACCAGAGAAGTTAGGGACCAATTAATGTCTACCTTCCATTATTTACTTGTTGGTGGTCACTCGGGTCAATTGGGTACACTCAAAAGACTGTCACAAGTATTTTATTGGCCTAATATGAAGTAGATGATAATTGACTATGTAGCAAGATGTGATGTTTGTCATAGGAGTAAGGATGATAATGCTACATATCCGGATCTATTGCAACCACTGTCCATACCTAATCAAGCTTGGAGTCACATAAGCATGGATTTTATTGAAGGGCTTCTAAAACCTAAAGGTAAAGAAGTGATCCTTGTGGTAGTTGATAGAATGACTAAGTATGTAAATTTTATTGTTTTTGCCCACCCTTACACTACTGTGACAGTTGTTGAGGTATTTTTGAATAGGATTCATTGATTACATGGTATTCTTAATTCTATAGTCACTCACAAAAATGTGATTTTCTTGAGCAAACTTTTGGCAAGCATTGTTCAAATTGTTGCGCACTCAACTACACTATGCTTATCATCCTTAGAGTGATGGTCAAACTATGAGAGTGAACAAGTGCTTAGAGAATTATCTTAGATGTATGGTGTCTTGCGGACCTAACGGGTGGGAGCAATGACTTACTGCTACAAAGTGTTGGTATAATACCAATTTGCACACTAGTTTACAATGTATTCCTTTTGAAGCTTTATATGGATACTCTCCTCCTCATTTGACACTTGGACCATTGTTGGAGACAAATGTATCAGCTGTTGAAGATGCTATTGACAATTGCACCAAATTAAAGGATAATTTGGGTAAAGCTTAGGAGAGGATGAAATTCTGTGCTAATAAAAGAAGGTCTGACAGGGAAGTTCAGGTAGATGACATGGTCTATTTTATACTACAACCTTACCCACAATCTTTTATCACATTGAGGAAGAATTTGAAGCTCTCACCAAAGTATTATGATCCATACATAATTCTTGCTTAGGTTAGTCTAGCGGCTTGTCAACTGACATTTCCTTCTAATTCCAAGGTACATCCAGTGTTCCATATTTCACTACTTAAAAAGAAGGTAGGTAAACGGGTGGTAGTTCAATCTACTTTGTTTTATACTGGTGATGATGGTCAATTCTTGGTCCAACCAGTAGCTATCTTACAAAGAGAGTTGGTTAAGAAGGACAATGTAACCGGAGTTAAAGTTTTGGTATAGTGGTTCAATTTACCACCAGAGGATGCGATTTGGGAAGACTATGCATTCCTCCAAGCTAAGTTTCTTGGGTTTGATTCCCATCCTTGAGGTCAAGGATGTTTTGATGGAGAGGGGTATGTTATGACCTGATCAGTATAGCTAGTAGTAGAATAAGTAATGTGGGAGTTGAGTTTGAAGCCAGGGCACAGACAAAAGTGAATATTTAAAATTTAGAATCAATGACTGAGATGGAATATTAATGAATGAGGCTCAAAGGTTGTGGTCATATCACATCGTAGAAGGTTGTTAAAAAGCCACAGAGAAGAGGAGGCAAGCAACAAAAATCTAGTATTTTTTACTCCTTTCTGATTCTCTTCTCTCTTCTCTCTTCTCTCTTCTCTCTTTCTCTTCCTCCTCCTTTTTCTCTCATTCTCTGGCCCTTCTCCTTCTTTCTGCAGATTTTTTAGCTATCATGGAAGTCCATATCCATTAGATAACTTAATTTAATTCAAAAAATTTTAAATCTTGTATTTGACATTCACTTCTTCTATTTTAGTAAATCAGAAAATTATCCTAAAAACACTTGTAATTTCAATTTTGTTTATTAATTTTGTCATATTTTAGTTGAGAACATGACACCTTTACATGATGTAATACTAACAAATCAATAGGAGAAAAAAGGTGAAGAAAACAACCTACTCAATAGAGCTTTTAGTAAAGCAAGATGACGTTTCAATCACAAAATTAAACATAAAAAAAGGTGATGGGAATAGAAAATTAATTACTAGAGAACAATCAAATCAACATATATGAGAGAAGGCATGAAGACCATTATAAACAAATAAAAGTTCCAATGATTGAGTTGTTAATCGAAGTGATTAATTAATAAGTTAAATGTTTGGAACATAATAGTTAAACAAGTTAATTTCCGTGCTAGATATAAAAAAAAATAATCACATCAACACATGAAAATTAAAGTACTACATCTCTAATAATTGAACTTTTAGTCAAAATATCAATCAGAATTATATTAACATGATAAATATTTTTTAAATTTTAATTAGAGGTCTCGAATAATTCAAATTTCTCTAGACTAGGGGTGAGCATGGTACGGTACGGTATTTGAAAATTCGGTATGATAATTTCGATATTCGATATCTAAAAATTTGATACCATTACCATATCAAATTAACTCGGTATGGTTCGATATTTTTAATTTCGATTTTGATATTTTATGGTATGGTATTCGGTAACCATAATTATCCCTTATCGAGCTGCACATACATTTCTTAGATCAAACTTTATAGTATACATATAACTCCCTCTACACTCCTAGTATACATATAGTATCGAGCTGCACATACATTTGGGTATGGGCTATTACCTATTGGGCTTTGTGGACAATTGGACATGTAGTACTTAAAAATTAACACTTTTATGAAATTTAATATATATATATATATATATATTTCGGTATGGTATACGGTATTTCGATATTTATTTTTTAAATATCAAATACCAAAAAAAAATATAAGTCATACCAAATACCATAATAACCATACCACGATATTAAAAAATTCAGTTTCGATATGGTATTCGGTATATACCATACCATGCCCACCCTTGTAAGCTCAAAATAACCGAATCTAAATTTTTGCCTCCTAGATTTTTATTCACTTCATTAATCATTAGGTTACGCCCTTGACAACAACCAATTTGTACACCCGCCTCCTTTAGACCCCCCCCCCCCCCGACCGACAACTATATGAATCTGTCTTGAGCTCTATGCATAACACCCCAATAATTCACTTCATTAATCACTAAGTTACACCCTTGACAACAATCAATTTGTACATCTGCCTCCGTTAGAACCTTCCCCTCCACCCACCCCCCACCTGCCCATGGTTGTCCTGTCGGGGAGGGAGGGGGCGAGTTTGTCAATCTTATCTCCATCGTTGTCCTCTCAGGTTTTTTTTTTTGGGGGGGGGGGGGGACGGGGGAGAGGGGGTTGTTTGTCAATCTTATCTCCAAACTCCAACTAATTATTTGAATAAAAATAAACCAAATTAGGAAAACAATTTATTCAATGTCAACATCTATAAAGTCATCATCAACTTAATACCTAACCCATTAGTTCAAATCATAATCAAAGATTCAAGAATGATGACATTAGTAGAAGAAATTCTAAACAATTAGAATGATTCTATGATGGAAATGACTTATGAGAGTATTATGACAATAATGGAATCTATATTAATAATAATATCATCATTATTGATCTATTAAATTATTATCAAAATATTATAATTAATCTCTAAATCTTGTTGGCATTTGATAATGCATGTCGCCTAGGTTATTTCAATCTCAATAAACCACTCATCATGACCTACGTTGCTTAAAGTCTTCAAAAAAAAAAAAACTATGAGCATGTAACGGATCCTCCAAAAATAGTGTTTTTGAAGGACTTGACACAGGTGCGAAAATATTTTTGAAGAGTCTTAGCAACATAGATCATGACAATAAACTTGTGTCTTGGACTCTTCCAAGTACCATTGGGGTCCAGGGACGGAGCTACATTCACCCAAGGGTGGTCAAATGAACACCTTTCGTTGAAATTTTTTTCGAATATATAGGTTAAATATAGATATTTTGATATATATATATATATCAATTGTTGAACACTCTCGATATAAAAATCACCCACTCATGTTCTAAATGTATGAACACTCTTGACGAAAATGATGGCTCCGGGCCTCCGCCACTGCTGGGGACAACTCGGATCCTCTAAAACCTATGCATTTTTCGAGGATCCAACACAGATGCAACAATTTCTAAGAATAGACCATGAACCCTAGAGTCTAAGCACTACCTGGAAAGCACAATACTCAGTTTGAAGATACAACAATTAATGTCACAATCCTCTTTTGGCATGAGAAATGACCAAATGAGCACCAGTAGGCAGTGGCAGATCAAGAATTAGACACTGCAGTGGTTCTAAAATGTATATCAAACTTCACTTGTACTCGGTTTTTCGCGCATACATGAAAGGTAGAGCTGCGCGAGCTATGCCATTCATCTCATTTTCGAAACACAGCAAATGAAGCTTCTCTTTAGCCCAAAGGAAAATATTTACACCAAGTCAAAAAGGAGGTTATTACAGCTAAAGTTCTATAGGTTATAGATTCTTATACAAGCTCTATAATGGCTTAACAAGCTAGAAAGAGCATAACTTTTGTATAAACATGTCAAGTAACTGTTAACCGACCTTTATGTTCCAGATTCTTCCATGATGACTCGAGGCGCAACAGGTGTAACTTCTCAACAAATGCCTCAAGAACTTCAGCGTCCTCTTCTGGGGCAAAGACCATGCAAATGCTAAGCTCCTGGACCGCCTCCTCATATTCCCTGGATATTTGTTCATTTGTAAAAACATTTCAGCAAAACGAGGAAAAGAACAGAAACACGGTATGTATAATTCGAGTGTCATTGTTTACCTGCTATAGTACAACATCATGCCGTGGTCTCTCCTCAGAACCCAATTGTGTGGTTGCAGAATCAGCAATCTTTGCGAAGCCATAATAGCCAGCCTAGAAAGTTGGTACCATCCCAGACATATTGTCATTACAAGTGAGAAAGATATTGCACACAAACTAATACCAGATAGCTAAGGTCAGAACTTCTGCTGAAAAGAAGATGTTCTTACTCGCCTAGACTAATAAAACGAAGACCTGACTTTGTATACAGGGCCTTGTATAAGCTACATAATACAGTCACCTGAGAACTGTTGTCTAGTAAATGAACTATTAGCATGGTTCGCTAAGCATGTTTTCTATATTTCGGATAAAAAGTTAATGCACTAGAGATGATAATTCAATGCCAAGTCAAGGTAATCCCCCCTTTAACGAGAACAAACTATCTAAATACGAGGATGCAGAAATGAGCATGGATATAACACTGATGAGGACTTGAAAGATTTCATTCTTAACAATCGTATCTAAAGATTAGTGCAAGTTAGACATATTAGGCGGACTCTGCAATGATATCACCAGGTGAATATGCTGAATCCTCCAAAAGTAGTGCAGTTTTGGTGAATTAGACATGGTTGTGACAACATTTTTGGAGAGGCCGAGCAACACTGATATTCAGATAGACCACTGAGTTTAGATATGGAAAGCACTTTGTATAACCAAATGGTGCTATAAATGAGAAGGTTTCGGGAACCTAATTATGCTCGTTAACTAAAAAACTAGATGGAGGAATTAAAACGTAGCCAAAATTAATCGCGGTTCTCCTTTTCTCATGCCAAATGTTGCAAATTAGCATCTTGAACCTGTAGGGACAACACAAAGTGGCCTGCTTAATCAGGAACTGGAACCAGCGGTAGTAAACAAAGACACAATAGAGTGAGTATATGATCTTTACCTCAAATCTTGAGGCCGCAGCAAAGATACAGTTGAAGCATCGGTATTCTTAAACTTCCCGTCAGACTTATCCACAGACCTAAGTGGAGAAGTCAGCATCAAACCATGATTTGCTTTTGACGCACGTTTCCAGTGAATCCTCTGTGCAAAAGAATTTTCATTATTGATGAATAATTTTGCCAAAGTTACCAATGACAGCATTAGTAATACTCATAATAACACCATGAGATGTATAAATATAAGCTTTAGAAGTCCAACAGACTCTACCTTTTAGAAGAATAAAACTCACCATGAGATTAGCCAAAGCAATTCCGATAATATCTCGGTTTGTTGCAATCTCAAGCTCTGACAGTGAATTGCTATTGATGTCCGAGGCCTTTGATCTAGGATCATTGACGCACTTGCCGTTAACAATACCAAACAAGCTGTGACCAGAAGTAACCTTGAATAGCTCCTATAACAGTTGCAAATGCAGATATATTAACTCAATGAGACTAGAGATTATCAGCGTAAATCCTGAACGAATATACCAGAAGTAGTGGATGGAAATGCCAACGTAAAGATCAAAACATCCATTTGTTCAGACCAACATACCTCAGGGTTTCCAGTTTGGGGCCATATCAAGAATTCTTCTCCTATTCGAGCTCCCACAATTGTCAGATTAAGTCTTCGACAAACTTCAATGTAAATGACACTAAGCAAAATTGCTGTACATAAGTTAAACAGCACGTCAGATTGCAGTAATTAAAATGAAGTAATCAAGAAAGAATTCTGAATTTCATGCTCAAGAAATATGTAAAACAACGAGGATATTGGTGAGACAAATTTTAAGATATACCGCTACAATATCCAGAGCTTAACACTGAATGCAGGTACGAACATTTCGAGTCCACTATCACAGATGACCTTTTGAAACCCCTCGATTTAAAAAGAACAACGTTCACTGCATCCAAAACTTCAACCAAATGGCATCCTATATCTCTCGGAACTAGCTCTGCCTCAACTTCCCTTGCAATGTAATCTAACTCAGCCATCCACTCACTCATATTCTTTCCAGCCAGAGGCATGACTTCCACGCCTTTCCAGTCTAGCGTATCAGACCACAGTGAAGCAGATCTTTGTTCATTTTGGAGTGAATAAGCATCCATTTCCCGGTTGAAATCCATATATGCCTCGTCTTCGGAAGCAATGTAGAGCAAAGCCTAACCCAGATAATAGAAAAAGACAAAAACAGCCAAATGAAGAATGCAATTAATAGGAGTAAAAGAACAAATGAAGCATGCATGTTACTTGCAAGATAATGATTTAAATACGACAGACCAAAGCAAATGAAAGAAACAGTTTACTTGCGAAATGATGGTTTAACTCATATGTTGAACATCTCCATTCATACACAAACAATTGTTTACTTATTTGTGTTTATCTGAAAGAAAAACGACAATACCGGAAACTATTTATGGACAGACATTCCAAAAACAAACAGCCACTTTGTTTCTGTCCCTTGAAAGCAAGAAAGTGGTTATTAATGAACCAACAGATCAACTGCATTGCACAAAAAAAGCTTAGCAAGACAAATTACTACCTTTGCCAGGGAAATATCTTTGTCCTTGGACTGAAATGATATCTCCTGTGTGAACTTTTCCCTAGCATCTTTCAAAACCTGCCAAATCGCAAAATCTCAATCAATGCTCTAAATTTAGGCCGAGATACTCCAATATACAAACAAAGATAGGCCTATGCATATACTCCTCCATTTCATTTTATATGGTGGTAATTGACTGGACACAAAATTTAAGGCAGAAAGATCTTAAAAGTCGTGTTCTTAAACATGTCATAACATTTATACGGAGAAAAGAACATGTTATTAAAAGTAAAGTTTCCAAATATAGAAAGGTGTCATTCATCTTTTAACAGACTAAAACGGAAAGGGTGTCCCAAAAAAAGGAATACAAGGAGTATCTTTATTCACATGAACTGATTAAACAAGTATCAAATCACCATTTTGACAGCGAGAGTTAATCTATAAAGCAGCATATCACAAGAAATATAGTCTTAAACCTCCTTGTAGAACTTGGCTCGAGAAGACCATCGGGTTTCCGCTAGAGCAGCAGAGGAAGCCACAGGTGAAATACTCATTCCCCATTTGGGT
The DNA here is from genome assembly GCA_038996855.1 of Solanum aculeatissimum. Taxonomy (NCBI): domain Eukaryota; kingdom Viridiplantae; phylum Streptophyta; class Magnoliopsida; order Solanales; family Solanaceae; genus Solanum; species Solanum aculeatissimum. Next base: position 32,164 of record JBCEWC010001314.1, read on the forward strand.
GCCTTTGTACTTGCAACAGCAGCCAGTTTGTTCCATTTTCCTTTCTCACTCCCAATCCAACATCCAACACGACCATCAAAATCGCACCTGATGATCGCACAGAATAAAGGGTTTGGGGATTTTTGCTAGTACTAGCACAAATTCTTCTCCAATCCAGAAATAACTTTACATAAACAAAGTACAATTTTAAAAAAAGAAAAAAACCACAGCCCATCAAACACTCTTCTAAAGATCACATGTTTCCTGATAAATCAAAACAAGAATCAGTATTCAACAAACACCCTTCTAAAGAAACCAAAAAGAAAAGCAAAAAAAGCTCATATGTTTCTTGATAAATCAAAAAAAGAACAAAAACTCAACAAACACCCTTCTAAAGAAACCAAAAAGCAAAGCAAAAAAAGCTCACATTTTTCTTGATAAATCAAAACAAGAACAAAAATCCAACAAACACCCTTCTAAAGCAAAGCAAAAAAAGCTCACATTTTTCTTGATAAATCAAAACAAGAACAAAAATTCAACAAACACCCTTCTAAAGAAACCAAAAAG
>JBCEWC010001315.1:0-42286 GCA_038996855.1 Solanum aculeatissimum
AATATAAATTTATTTTACTTTATTTTATTTTTTAGACAGAAAAATCTTAAAGTAATCAATTTTTATAATGTTAACAGCTCAAAAGGTATTTTAGACATTTTTAATTTAAAAAATGCCTAACAACACTTATGTGCCAAACACATCATCAATTTTTTTCCAGTTACAACACTTTATCCAAACACATAATTATTTATTTTTCAAATAAATTTTAGCACTTTAAAAAGTAATTTGAAAACCATTTTTAAAAGATAAGTCAAACGGACTCTAAATCTGTTTTCTACCCAAAAAAAACGCTCCACAAGTACCTTTGGTATTGGTGGTTGACCGACCAACACTTGTATCTTAATTTGACCAAGTATATCAACTCTATGAGATATATAACTTCAATTATGTCCATTCGTCCCTCCAACACACCACATCTCAACGTCTTATAGATCTCCATCTTCACCTATGATATTTTATCTATATTATATACAAATATTTTGGCTACGAAAAGCTAAATCAATTACGACTCAGCTTCAGAAAACGACAATTTTTCAACTAACACAACAATCATCCAAAAAGCACCAGACGTTGTTACGAAAGGAGTCAATTTTTTTTTGTTCTTTTTAACTTTTTCATAAATTTGAATTCTGCTAGCTGGACACAGAATTATTATTTTTTTTTCAAAAAAAGACCTAACCAGTAGATCTGTACCTGAGTCTTCACCCATAGTTGCAAATTGAAATTGTAAACAGTTTCTTGGTTTTGTAATCTGATTTATAGGTAATGGCAGAGGAAAAAAAGTTCACAAATTTTGCAGTCCAAAATGGATCAGCTGATATTTCTGAAGTCATAAAGAGTTATGTACCATTCTTGAATGTGAGAAGACTATCAGAAAAGGCCTCTTTGCCCAAAAGAATGTTCCCTCAGTCTGCAGCTTATGATCTTTTCAGGTACAAATTAGTATAATTTCTTCACTATAATTGCTGAAGAGTCGGACTACAAGGGTGCTGTTTTATTCTGCATTTGTTGAGGTAGTAAAATATGTAGTTTCAAATGGATCTTTGTTGGTATTGAAGTTGTTTGTTGAGTGTGTAATGTTTTAATGATGATAAAGTAAAATGTTTTTGTGTATTAGTTTCTTCGCTATAATCGCTGAAGAGTCAGACTACAAGGGTCTATTGTATACCGTCTTAATGGTCTATTGTGTACTGTCTTATCTTGCATTGAGATAGTAAAATATGTAGTTTCAAATGGATCTTTGTTGGTATTGAAGTCGTTTGTTGAGTGTGTAATGTTTTAATGATGATAAAGTACAATGTTTTTGTTCTAAGTTGTGTCTAATATTGGTTAAGTATTGCTTGAGAGTTGGTTTTGGGATATGGTCAAAAGTGTTGGAGTTTAATTGTCTCACAATTATGTTGGTTATGATAACTACATTTTAAATTGCTAAGTTTGATGGACTATACGTGTGACCGGCAAATCAATTATTGCTGAAGCAATTCTGATTAGGTGTAAACACTAGATGCGAGTAAGTATTTATCAATACGACTCTATATTGATAAGGAAAAGGGAGTTGGTTTGTTAATCATATGGTTATACCTATTTAATCTTGAGTATATCTGTCTATTCATTCACAAATAGATTCATTGACAATTAAAAAGATGGATGCCTAATTCCGATATTGAAAGGGGTCTTTATCAGTGCAAGTTAGATGAAGATCGTGATTGATGGGAAATATTGAGGCTAACTCTTGCCTTCCCCTGGACAGCGTTGCGGTCCAGGGAACATGGGAAGAGATATATTATGTTTTTTCTTCTTCAGTAACTGATACAAGTAACTGTCAGCCTGTCATTTTCTGTTCTTGACAGGAACAAGGATAAGGAAATGGCTCCATATGCCCTTTTATATATAAATATGTTAAGTTTGAACACTGCTAAAAAGTATTGTCAGGTACAGTGATTGCTATAACGGATAAGATTTTTATGGTCTTGAACTGTAGCAAAACTGTTTGATAACAGGCATGGATCTAGTTAAGAAGATAGGGCTTCAGATGAGCTGAGTAGTTTTGTCTATGTGTGAAAAACTTGTTAAATAAGTACAAATAATAGATTCAAATCTTTGAAGATCGTTGGGAAAATATTGTTTCTTTTTTTGATTGTTAATTTGTTCGTAGTGCAAGGGACATTATGGTGCCAGCTCGAGGCAAGGCGAAAATTGCCACTGACTTAAGCATAGACTTACCTCCGGGAACTTATGGTCGTATTGGTATGCTGCAACATTCTTATCTGAATGTGCATTTTTCTTTAACAATGACATAATCTGTCTTTAAGGATTATGCTTTTGTATCATATGTGTAGCTGCAAGATCAAGTAAGTCTTGGCATCATTCCATTGATGTTGGAGGTGGAGTGATTGATTTAGACAAAAATCCCGTTTTCGTGATACTGTTCAACCATTCTGATGTTGATTTCGAGGTGAAAGTTGGCGATAACATAGCACAGCTAGTCATTGAGCTCCATGCTACACCTGAGATTGTTGAGGTTTTTCAATAATTATACTATGGCATTTGAATTGGCAAATCCAAGTTCAAGATTTGCTAGAGCAGCTTTATGTTTGTGTAAGTTATGCAGTAGTTATGTTTTTTCTGTAATTTTCATGCTCCGAGGCTGATCTGGAGCGGGTTCTTTGGGTTCAACTGAACTCATTTGTTCTCGAACTATGTATACACATGCCAAAAAATAAAAAAAAATGCATGCATTTACAAGGATCATGTTCATTTTCGAATCCTCTGACTCAACATCCTGGATTTGCCTTTGCCTCTGTTCATGTTGTTAAATGCTATAATAGTTGTCGTTGGAAGCACCTGTATGCCCCCGGACCAACTATGTTTGTGTCTTTTAATCAAATCTACATTGAGTTTTTGTGGATCCATTGCTTTCAGCTCTAACTATGTATACATATAAAGGGATCATGCTCAATTGTGGATCCTCTGATTCTACATTTTGGATGTACCTATGTTCATGCTGTTTCATATTGTATAATAGTTGTCGTTGGAGGCGCCTTTATGTCCTCCGGCCTAGCTAATGTGTTTGTGCCTTTTAATCCCAGTAACTATCCATTTCATCTGTCATGTGTCATTGACTATAAGAATCAGAAAAGTGAAAAATAATGTATATCCTTAAGATGGAGAACTCAGTCTAATATGCATGAACTTATCTTGTGAATAGACATGATACAAGTAACAGTATATGAATTTGAAGATACAGTTACTTTCTTACTCTAAGAGTGACACACAATGACGGAGCCAAGATTTTCACTTAGGGGTTCAAAATATGAAAAAGTAAACTCGGGAAGAAACCAAAAGGAGTTCAACATCTACTATATATACATTGGTATAAACAATATAATTTTCCACAGAAGAACACCTTTGACCTTACCTGGCTTTGCCCCTGGTGACACAAAATGGTCTAAATGGCGATCGACATGTTGGACAAGTTGTTGTTTTGGCTAACCAAGGATCAAGACATTGAGCATGGAACACATGGTTACAAGGTGGAAAACTTATGCACAATTCTGCTTCACATAAACTATCCAAACAAATGACACACATGGATGAATTTGCTTGTCCTTGAAGGTAGAAGCAACTGATTCCCTGCAACTCTTCGACAGATAACCCCGAGCCATAAGCATCCATTCGAGAAGTCTCATCGTTGGAATCTACTTGTTGATCGATCATATCAAGAACGAGGTAACAAATTACCATATATACCACGATAATCGCGATAATGGCAACCAAAAAAAGAGGGGATGGGAGTTCAGCTGCAGAGGAACTCATTTGGATAGATAAGAGTTTCAGAGAAGATTTACATAGCACAGTTAATCATTGACCTCCATGCCTTTGTAATAAATAGGAACAGGAAAATAATACTAATAAAAAAGTCATTGAGCTCCATGCCATACCTTAGGTTGTTGATTGTTGAGTAACACATCAATGACAATAATGTTCACACTCGATCCACTGTCTGCACTTACTACAGTTACTTTCGGGAATTGAAACACGAATTGTAACCTCATGTTTATGTCGATGACACAGTTGTTTATTGTTTAACTAATACATTCACATTTTATGGGTTCAATTACTTGAATAATTTATGTCTAGAATAGTGACATCAAATATTAATAACTAGATTTCGATTTTAATTTTGGTACATGTTGAAATTTAATATGGTCAAATAACTATGTTTTACATAATTACACGACATAACTTCGGCTATGTGACCTAGAGGGGAGGAGAGAGGCGAACGAGATCGATAAAGGGAAGAGAGAGACAAATTATATATGTATATTTGTCAAATTGTATGTGTACATCTGTCAAATAATTGTATATGTATAACTAATATACATATGTAGCGAGATTGGGAGATGGAGGACAGAGGCATGCAACTGGTATACATATGTAATTATATATCTGACAAAAAATTGCAGAGAGAGGGAGGAGATGAGAGAGAAAATAACAACAAAACCCTAACTATAACTATACATTGTAATTTTTTTAAACTGTAGTGGTATAATATAAATACATATCATATGTTTGCCTAGTTACATAATTTTTCCTTTTTTTTTTCTCATGTTAATCTTAATATTAAATAATTACATAAAGTATTAACAATCAAATTTAGAATTTCAAAACATCATCAATATAATAAGGTTAGTTTTTTAAATAATGTACTAAATCAACAAGAGTCAAATAGAAAATAATTGTGTACTCTACATTTACATCATCAAACACGGCAAGTCCACTCCAATAATGATAATAAAACAAGACCACTGATATTCAGCAATTTATCTCATGAATAAAAATGCTACAAGTATATGAATATAATGTTCTTTCACGCTAATTATATGAAAGATTTTTATCGATACCACTAGACTATATACGAATATAGTTTCTTACTTTAAAAATGAACATCGTGGCCTAAAAGGCGTTCGACACGTTGGACAAGTTGGTTTTTTGGCTAACCAAGGATCAATACATTGAGCATGAAACATATGGTTACAAGCTGGAAAACTTCTGCACAATTGTGTATCAACAAGTCCATCTAAACAAATAGCACATATTGAGTAATTCACTTGTCCTTTGAGGTAGAAACAATTGATTTCTTGCAACTCTTCGACTGATAAACCTGAGTCATGAACAACATCTATTAGAGAAACATCATCGTTGGGATCGCCCTGTTGTTGATCGATTAGATCAAGAACGAGGTAACAAATGACCATGTACACGATGATGATCGCGAAAATGGCAATCAAAGAAAGAGGAGGAGGAAATTGATCAGGTGAAAAATAGCTCATATTGATTTGGTAAAGTCTTAAGAAGTTGCAAAGAAGAAATTTCATGTGCCATTGGAATATAGATTGAATTTGACATGTTGAGTAATTATCTCTTGCGTATAACAATTATATTTGACTCAATATTTTAAAATTAGAAAGAAATGAAAGAAGCTTGTGTTGTGCTTTCCTTTTGATTGTTCTTCAATATTTGATTTGACTTTGATCTCACATAGTTTTTCTTTATCTATTTCAGGCATATAATAACCTATCGAGAAAATTATTAAAAATACTCTTTTGAACTTGGTGCAAGTTATATGTTTCATGCTTGAACTATTACTAGTCTAAAAAATACCCCTCTACTTGATTAACTAAACTAAAATACACTTTCAAACTATCACAAGTGTTAAAAACACCCCTTAACTTGGCAAGAATTTAGGGGGTATATTGACTCTTGTTACAAGATCAGGGGTGTATTTAAATTTAGTTAGTTAAGTAGAGGGGTGTTTTTAACACTATCAATAGTTCCGAGATGAAACTAATAATTCGCACCAAGTTTAGGAATGTTTTTAATACTTTTCTAACATATCTCATATAATTTCACAAGGGAAATCTGAACAGAGACGGACCCAAAAATTGACGGTGTTTATTTTTAATATAGACATGTTAATGTGTTTTTCTTCAAAAAAAACATAGGCATATCAATTAATTACTTAAGATAGATTTCGGCCTGAATCTAAAGAGGATAGAATATGAATAAACTATATTTTTAACAATAACAACATATCCAGGGGAATCCCACGAGTGAGATCTGAGGAAGGTACAATATATACAGACATTATCACTACCTCATAGAGATAGAGAAATAAACTATATTTTTACTTTTGTGAAAATAAAAAAATCGATTTTGATAGACTCTCACGATAACTACGCTTTTATTTCACATATCGTGAGAGAAAATTTGAGAGATAACTTGTGATGAATGACAAATAATATAATTTGACATTGAAAGCAAAGCTACCAGAATATAAAAATAAAAATAATCAGAATTGATGTCTGCCATAGGAGATAATATATCTTTTTTCTGGTTTGGGTTGTTGGGGGCCAAGACCATTTAAGTATGTTGTCCCCTTCCATATTTCGTTAATTTCAAGAAAGTTTTTTTTTTTTTTTAGTTTAAATAATACGGATCATTGACTCAGAGAATTTTTGAAAATAATTTAACATTTTTGTAGATAGAAATAAAGTTACACCAAATAATGTATGTTGTAATTTTATATTATTGGTGTAAATAATTTTTGCGGCAACATATTATTTTCACTTGTTATAGCAAGTAATGTATTTTATTTTTAAGATTATAAATCTCATTTTAAGGAGGTTCAACTTATTTAAATTAAGAAAAAGAAAGAGGAGGCTTAACTTATTTAAATTAAGAATAAAAAAATTGACATTTATAAAAATATTCCGTTACCGGGAATCGAACCCGGGTCTCCTGGGTGAAAGCCAGATATCCTAACCGCTGGACGATAACGGAACTTGTTGACGAGAGTGATGTAATTATTAATAAATTAAAAGTAAAAGAAAAACACCTTGCTTTCCACTTCGATAGAATTATTACGGCCGATTACTCTAACTCTTATCCTTTCTTTGTTATACTTAAAGGAGAAATCACCGGAACTATGCAAAAGATCGTCTTTTTAAGATTATCATGGTTAATAAATTGATACACAATTTATATATATAATAGTAAATAGTTAAGAATGGGTTTGAAGTTTATTCACAACATCACTTCGTATGTTAACTATTAGGTGAATCGAGGTTGTTAATTGTTATGACTTGCTTTAAAAGACTTAAAAATAAACACACTGAAAATTTGAAATATCCAAACCAATTGATCCAAAATCAAACTTTTAAATCCAATCAAGTCCGAGCTTAGTTATATCGGATTTGAATTATAATTCTTCAATTCAGAAATCAAAAATCCAAATCAAATGGATAGTGTCTACAGAGCCCAAAATTAATTTTTTGATAGACTATTGACTCAATGAAGAGGTGGTTATTGGCATCAATAAATATGTACTGCAACTTGATATATATGAACTGTTTATAAAATAGTACAAAGTACGAACTATGCAAGGTGGCTAAACATCACAATTTCTTTGACATATAGGTAAGGAATCAAATTATAAGTTCCTTTAACATGTAATAGAATTTGTATTTTGCGTGATTATTTTATTCACGTAAAATACACAGCATCCACTTCACAATAACAAGAACAAGAGGAAAGCATTCCCACAAATAAAGCTGTTCCTACATGATATTACAATTTGCCTCTGCTATCAAGTACTTCTCACTTGGATAACTGCAGCCATTATAACCTAAAAATATTGCTTTTTAAACTAGCAGATTAAGTTACTTATCCAATCATTGGGTACAAAACCTAAGCAAAAGTAGAACCTTTGAAATCTAATTACAGAAGACAACAGCTGTTTTTAGATGAGGGGTAGGGGAAGAGGAAAAGGGGAGGGGATTACAACATACAAGGTGAAGAATCGAACCCTCACCAATAAGGTGAAAGTGCAGGTAGCCAACCAACTGAGCTACTGGGATTCCCAGACTGAACACGACTGATCAGCAGCTTACTAGGATTTGTTGATGAGTGGGATGCTGTTCGTTCAAACGAGTCTTTACTGGATTTTGGTAAAGAGATTCATCGCATATGCAGCATGGGGTACCACAGTATTTGGCTCAAAACAAGCATCCCCACGTTGATGTTTGCTTGCAATTGAGCATCTGATACACCTGCCTTAACATTTTTCTCTGTCTTTGGTGATGGGGGAGTCACCGTGATGTTTGGCGTTGGAACCACCGATGGAGTCACTGGAGTTTTTGGTGTTTGATCTGGCGAGGGGGTCACTGGATCTTTTGGTGCTGGATTTGGCGAGGGAGTCACAGGAGCTTTTGGGGATGCATCTGGCGAGGGAGACACAGGAGTTTTTGGTGTTGGAACCTTCGAAAAAACAAAAAGCTCATCTCAGACCTCAATATTCCAAAATTTTACAAGAAAATATAACAGTTCGCGTCAATTGAAAACAATTTAGCCCCATAAATCTTCACTATTTGTGTTGCTCTATATAGCTCATCTCACTCCAATATTATATAGTATATGATAAAATTACAAGAAGTTATATTTATATCTTCCATTGACATGATGACCAAGAGACCCCTAGAAAACATTGGACCTAGAATAACATACTAAGATAAACTTAATCCGCAACTAATTGGCGTGGATTACAAAAATCCTTTTAATTCCACTGTACTATATCTTTAGCTAGGTCTGTGTAAGATTCCATGAGATAGTATGTCTTTCTAGACAATTACATTTCATGTGATTTTAGATCTACCTTGTCTACGTTTAACTTCACATCTACCACAGACCAGTGCAATGCATATTTTACAAGAATATCGAAAAAATGAGATAATTGAGTTCTTGCAGTGATTCTCTTACCTGGCTGTTAGCTTTAGAAAGTCCAACATCATAACTCATGGTTAGATCAGGCTTGAAAAGTCCAAAGGATCTCTCAGAAGTTGGTCCTGGTTTCAGATCCTCATCATACATGGCAAAGAGATAGGTATCTACTGATATACCAGGCATCAAAGGAGTACCAACCATTGACCTCAAGTGAGCAATCAAATTGCCATTGTAAGCCTTTGCATTCTCAAGACCTGGCCCAACTTCATTGCTGTCTCCCTTATAAGGCCACCCTGTTTCCGCAATCACAATCTCTACTTCCTTGAATCCCATAGAGTTAAGCGCTGCTCTTATTGCATCTACCTGCATACATCCAACTTAATTAGGTTATTGAATCTCGAAAACACCTATGAAATTTGAATGGCATGACTCGAATTCCAAGAGTTTTAAGAAATCAAGATTTTGAGTTCATCTTAGAAACTCATCCTTTCATTCTTTGAAAGTAAACTTTCTATCTTCAAGCATTAGATCTAACAGGATAGGCAGTCAAGTAAATCAATTAATCAACTACTTTTTTAATCCTAAACAAGTTATATGAATAATTATATCCATTCTACTGTACATATTAGGTCTAAGAGGATAGGAGTTCTCTAAAATCATGTTATCTAAGTCAAGAAACTTAGTCTTACATCTCTAAAATTACGTTATCTAAGTCAAAAAACTCATTCTTACACTAACAAGTTACTAACTAAACTAAAGAGACTTCTATAAAATAACCAATCTAATGTAAGTGTAGCAACACGAAGTGAACTTCTCAGGATACACTAGTTGGTATCATTTGTATTCGTCATTCTCGTTCATTGTGTTTTATTCTTATCAAAGTCCACATAGATTCCAAGCACTCGTAAGTCTCTCTTATTAAAAAAACATGCATGTTTATCTTAGCTATCTTTTCGGAAAAAATTCAATCCTTTTAGTGTCGCATATGCAGTTATGTTATGTTGACGTACAAGAAGTAAATATCTCAAGCTTGATATACAAATATAATAATAACATACTCAGTGTTGACAGAGGATAGAGTATATTCAAACCTTAACCCCTACCTCACGGAACTCGGCTCAAGTGCAGCAAATCAAAGCAATTATGAAAAAAGAAAATACAGCATAACAAGCCTGATATAGTAACTCGAAAATTGTGTTATGACTTGCTAATAATCAGTTAATTGCATAGGATAAAGTTTCTTTACCTGAGCATCGAACATGTTGGTGTACTTAATCTTGGTGCCAGCATCAACTCGACCAGAGTTAGGTTGAAACAAACAAAAAGCTAAAGTATCAGGTCTGGGATCACTTTGATAAGCGAAAAACGGATAAGGATTAATGGCGAAAGGAGAACCAGTAGCTTTATTGAACTCCAACAATCCTTTCAACAAACCACCAATATTCGGGTCGAAACTTCCAGAAGACGGCGGATCCGATTGCTTCAGAACAGCCATTGAATGAACCGTAGAGACCTTAATTTTCCCGCCAATCGAAACTTCATTTAGGGCTTTTTGTAAATTTTGCATCGCCGGCAACAAATTCGTCATCAGATTTTGGTCGTTTGAAGACATAACCTCATTCCCGACGTTGATTACGATGATTTTACTCGCCGGATAAAACGGAAGTACATTTGAACTTAGCCATCCTTTAGCAAAATTCGGGTCGGATGCCATCGCCGGAATATCACCGTTCGCTACTCCGATCATGATCCCGATGCCGGTATTTGCTAAAGCTTTGATGATTGCCGGGTCGGATCCGTATAACCGAACTTTTTGAATTGAAGTGGATTGAAGTAACTTGGCTGTTGCCTCCGGTGCCGGGAGATTATCCGCAACTTGTCCATAGTTTATACCGATAAATGACTGTGATTCTGCTATATTACCATATAATTAGCAAACAAACTTGAAAGAAAAACCAAAAAAACTCTATTTGAGCATAATTTTTCCACGAAGGAGATTCAATTGAACATGAACGCATTGAATATAGACTAATACATGAAATTTGGTTGATTTATAACAATATGAATGCATATTTAAAGAGTAAAAGAGCTTACTTGCGACGTGTACGAGATGCAAGAGGCAGAGAAGAAGGAAGAGGGAAGAATTATGAAGCAAATTAGCCATGTATGAGGATGCTTTGCTTTGAAAAAACTAGTTTTTTTATGGAGGAAAAATGGTTGATGGAGAAGAAGTATAAATAGAGTTGGCTTTTTGGAATACAAAAACAGAGCATAGAAAAGAAGCTTCAAAGTGTTTAGATTCTTCTACCGTTAGAGTGAACAAAGTTTCGAAATTCTATATTTATAGAGGAAGCGGTTCCTCTCAATAATTGAGTCATAAATTCCGTGGGAAAAAAATTAAAAAATTTAAAGCATGCAAATGTAACTTCATGTATTTTGAATTTTATAATAATAATTTTAATTATTAATAATTAAGTTTTAAATTTACATTTTTAATAAAACTTTTTAATATAATTACACTATTTGGTTGCGATCATACCAACACTAATGCACTAAATTAAGCATGTTTGGGCAAGAGTACGTAGTACTAAGATGGGCGACCCCCAGGAAGTCCTCGTGTTGCATCCCTCCTTTTCTGAGCTTGCCTAGTGTAATTACACTATTTAAGCAAAAAATATTGAGTTCATCTGATTCGTACTCCGGCTTATAGCCCCGTTCCTCTATTGCCTATCTCACTTACATGGATATCGAGTAACTTTGTTCCGATGTTTGAGCAGATAAGAAGAAATCATCTATTATTATTATTATTGATAAGATTTGAATATGATACCTGATGATCGTTAAATCACTTTGTTGACTACTACAACACATTTTTGGATCATTTTGTCTTTATAAATTTTGATCTAATTAATGTCTTACATATATCATCTCATTATTTGCACTAAGTAGAATAATTTAAGGTTAGTTATTGATCACTTTGAACTTTGTCCACTTCAATAATACTCTAAAAAAGTGATTACTTAATTAATTTTTTAAACAAGAAAAATGTGGTTACTTTTTCAATCACTCTAAAAAGCAGTAAAATAGGTTTTTGTCAATTATCACCACAAAGTGTAAACAGTAATCATGGTCATCACCCTCATATTAGGGTAAAACCTTCTTTTGAGTTTGAAAATAATATGGGGGGCCCTCTTATATAAAAGTTATAAAATAAAATAATTCAACCTAAAAATAAATATTCTTACTCATACTCGATGTTTATGTGTACTTTTATATAAAATGATAATTATCACTCAATCATAGTTAATTAACACGTATTCTTGTGTCAGTGTTGTCAATAGCCATGTTATAATTAATGTAATTTGATGTAAACATAGAATATGTATGAATTATTTCGTTCAGTCTCCAGAGAAGGAGAAAAAATGATCGTCTATAATATATTTAAAATGTTGTTTGAATTTTTTGTCTTTCATTAAAAAACTTATTTTTAGATAAAATCATCTTTTCACTATTTTTCTTCACATTCTTATTTAATTATAAATATATGGAAATAAATTATTTTCCTTATTTGATAGACTTCTATTTCTTCCTTATTAAAATCAAGAAAATACTCTACAACCACTAGGGAAATTCTAATTTATCATGATATATAAGACCTTTATAAATAAATAATTTATCAAAATTATTTTGTAGTGAATTATTTATCTTTTCATAAGTTCATAATTAAATTTAATTTTTTCTATGTAATATTTGTTACCAAATAAGATACACGTTTTGATCAAGCGAAAAGTGTGAATATAATTCTTTAGGATATTTGAAAATCTAAGTGCTTTGAATAGCTTATCCTTCTATGCTAAGGAATCACTTTTGCATCTTTAATTTGAACATGACAAGTCCCTACACTATGTTTTATTTTTCTAAATGCAAGTGAAAGATAAATTAAAGAGAAGCTTTAAAATTTGTGTTTATGGACAACAGAAACCCTACACAAAATAATAAAGTGAACATCCACTTTAGGAATTATTAGGACAAATGTATGCATAAAGTAAAAGTAAAATTCCAACTTTATGGAGGGCAGATGGTATAATTTATTGACAAGTAATCTCTTAGTAATAAGAGAAAGTAAAAGTTCAAGATTCAAACATTTCATTGTTTAGCTTTCTAAGTTTCAATTTCTTTTTATGTAATTGAGTTGGACCTTTCCTATAGATCCATTAACTTAACTATGTGGAGAAAGAAAAGTGAAACAACATAGTTCTACGAATAGAGTTTGAGGAGAATAAAGTATAAGTCGATTGATAAAAAGGTTATTTCCGATAAACGTTCAGCTCAGAATAGATATATTTTTCTTTTTCTTTTTTGTAAAGTTTGAAACTAAAAGAATCAACAAGAGTTGTGAGTGAAGTAATAAGTACTCGTTTATTCTTAATTAGTGGTCTTAAATTCGAGTTAAGAGAATGAAATTATCTTTGTTAAAAATAACTTTACTTTCGTTGTGAGACTTCCTCGTACTAATTCAAATTTAATCGATAGAGCCTCCATATCTATATCAAATACCGGATGAAAAATTTATAGAACATTTGAGACCAAAGAAAGTATTAATATTGATGGTTTGGTAGAGGGCCTAACAAATATGACAAATAATTATCTCCTCAGAAATACGTGAAAAATGAAAACTACAAATAATGAGGTGTAGTTTGATCGGAGAGTTGTCCACGCCTTCATCCCAATGATTGAAGTTTGAAACATCTACCCCATCCCCACCCCACCCCCACTAAAAAAAAAGTAAAAGTTCCAACATTCAAACATTACTCATTGACAATCAATTAACTTAACCATGTAGAGAAAGAAAAGTGAAAGTTGATTTAAATTGACAATGCACATAATCAGGGCTGAAGCTAAGGGGTGTAAAGGGTGTTCTTAACTCTCTCTGTTGAAAAATCACACCATATTTATAAGAGAAAATTATGCAAATAAGCAAACACATACTAGTTAAATTAGCTAATATAGCTATAGTTTGAAATAATTATGGCTCGCGACTAACATCTTTGTATAATTACAGTTTGAATTTGTACAACAAGTTATATATCAAATTGTATCATAAATACAAATACTATAAACTATATAATGAATTATACAAATGTTGTGCGCGAATTGTATAACGAAATATACAAACACTATGCAAAATCTATGAATTGCATGGCGAATTATATAAATGATATGCGAAGTGTATAGCGAAATGTACGAACACTGAAAATTATACAAACATTGTGCACGAATTATATAGCGAAATATACAAATACTATACAAAAATTATGAATTGCATGACGAATTATATAAACGCTATAAAAAAATTAGTTTTATTAGATATTATAAAGTTATAAAAAAATCATGTTGGGAGCGCCACCCCCCCAAATGGGCCCTACAATGCGCTATCCGGATTTAGTCGGGGCTCCATGGACTCCAGACACCGGGTGGGAAATTAAAAAAAAAGTTATAAACTACTAAAGTAATAAAATTCAGGTAGAAGCCAGTGAATCGAGTTATGACCTTCATTTTAGCCCATTTTAGTGCCACGGACTTATTCATTAACTCATTTCATTTTGACCCGCACATTTGACACCCTTACTCGTGATCGATAAGTTTACTAACATTTAAAGCTTTAAGGTGTGGTACAAGGAGAGATTTATAATGATGTGAGCTAAGCTACAAGTAGAATTGTTGTATGTGTCCCTTTTATAGAAGAATGTTTTAGCTTCTGATAGGATGTAACAAAATGTCAATTATAGGTAACGTCCTCTTGAATCGCGAGGAATGGTGGTTAGATTCTCAGAATCTGTTGAGGGACGTAGAGTTGTAACCATTGAACTTGAGTTGATCCTATGAGGTTCACATGTTAGAAATGTCTGTAAGCCGTGTACTTGTTAAGTCTACCAATCTTGAGACTCATCTCATGCCTTCAACCGCGGATGTAATGTTGTTTGAGCTATGTGTTCAATCCAACCCAGTAATTCTGACAGGAAATATTAGATATATATGTGATAAACTATAAATGAAGTGATACATTGAACTTTAGACGTCGAACTCATCAAGTTCAAATCCTGGACTTGTCTCTTGTCTCATGGTAGACTTGTCTGGCCGGTGGTAGGATCAAAATTTACGACTACAATATTATCATATTGAGTATCTGATTTCATTTTCTTTTATGTCTGATGAAATAAATAAGATGACTGAAAATGAATCAGAATAGACTTGAAATCCAAAAATGTGTTATAACTTTTGCCTCTTTCATTACTACTTACAAGATTTTCTTCATCAACTTTCAATTCTACTTAGACTGCACAATAATTATAAGGCCAACAACAATCTTTTTCTGAAATGACTTCCTTACTCTATCAAACAATCAAACTGAAATGGCTATTCGTAACAAATCCATTGTGATCTCGTTGATGAGTCCATTGAGCAAATACTTCTCCACATCCTTTACAACATCATCCTTTTCAAGGAAACCGAACATTGTTTGTTCAGTACTCCATCCAGAATCCCAGAGGGAGTTCACATCTGGATTTCTGTTCTGCATATCTTTACCGATCATGTTATGCAAGTAATCTGCTTCATTACATTCATCAGTCATATTTCCATTGCCTCGGTAGGACTTTAATGTGTCGAAATCTTGGCAGAGTTGCTTGATTAGATTGTCCAAAGACCTTGTCTTTGTATATCCAATGGACATTGTGGTATAAGGATGGAAAGCTAGCTCCTGTCTTATCGCTTTCCTTTTCATGATCTCATAGCCACAGTCTATCATAAGTTTAACGTCTTCCCCTTGATTATTTTGATCACTGGCATGGAGAATGCTGATTGGAATATTGAGCTTGAAAAGCGCCTCTGCTGTGTTTAAAAATAGTTGATTTTTAATAACCGACTCCTTGAAGTGCTTTTCAGGTACCGTTAATGGTTCTTGTACTACTAATGGGAGAGTTGTTTCTTGATCATTCCTAACCACATTGGAGATTGTTGTGCCTGTTTCTCCTGAAATTTGATCAGAGGGGTGAAGAACTACTTGTATAGTGTTTATCGAGTTGATCTCTCATATGGTCACTCAACTTATAGTTATTATCTCAGAAAGTCACGTTCTTTGTTTGAAGAAAATTGGAACCAAGAAGAAAGGTGACTTTCTGAGTTAGTAATAATTATTACTTGGGTGAGAAATCAAGGCATGCTTATCCTATTACATCATTACATGTAAATGAATGGAATAGATCTTTATATTAGTACCTGTAAATTTGGCAGGAAAACTTTCACTTTTATCATCATTGAAAAGCTTACTGTTCTGTGAGGCTTCTTGATGAATCCCTGCAACATCGATTGTAAGAACCAGTTTGCATTATATGAGCCATGTTTCATCTGATGTGATTCTATAGCTGAAAGAGTTACATTTAACAAGGACCTCTAAACAAATAGTGAAGCCTGAATACTAAGAATGGTTTTTCATATAATGTCAATGATATTTGATTATCATGATTGAAATTTGAAAAGAGCTAATCATTGGGGTATAGAGATAATAAGACTGCTATCTATACTTGTAAGTTAACAATACTACATTTCTTAATTTATCAGAAGATTAGATATACCATTAAACTGGTCTGTAGCATGTGAAATCTTTGGCCTATCTTCTCTGAGTTTCTGGTCCATGGATATTTCAACTTCTTGCGGCATTTTTCCTTGATGCTGCAAGAATCCAACAAAGCATGCTATGAAGATATTATTTCACATGCTCTAGTTTTCTAGAAATAAAACTATTCTGAATCGTTAAAAGCATGCTAGCTGCCAAGGGGACAAATTACAAATTCACAATAGAAGATGAACTTACATTTTCATTTGCAATCGTAGTTCGCAGATTGTCACATTCCTTTTCCATAGTTGAGTTGCAGGAGGTACTGTTTTCTATTTTACCAAGTAGCTCGGTTTGGAAATCAAGTATCTCCATGCTCACGTCTGGCGGATTAGATCCTATGTTGTCTGCTTTTCTTTCTTGTGTCTGGCTTTCATTTGACTGTTCTGCTCCACCAGAGAAGCTTTTGAAATCCTTCAGCAGCTTCATGTCCTGCAAAGTTGGGGATAACTCATCTGTTTTTGGAGAAGTCTCAGTTCTATGAATTTTGGTATGACGTTCCTCCATCCTATCTGTTGATGGCAGATTGATTGGCTTCTCCTGCTTAGATGGTTGACTGATGCTGTTTAGCTTCTCTGATCTAGACGATACTTCCTTTGACGACACATTTTGATCAGTATTTTTGTTCTCTCTGCTTTGCATTATCATTATAGAGGTAGAAGAGTTCCGATGCTTGGGAAAAGCTACTTGCTTTATTCCATTTGAGAGATCTTTTGAAGGTGTTCCACTTTTTGACTTGGTAGAATTATTCGTACCAAGTATGGATTGGTTCCGAGAAGACTGCTTCCTCTTTGAACTTGCAGCACCATTCCTTGATTTTGGTGAAGTTATGGTTTCCACTTGTTTTGCTTTGGGTGTCCTTGCCTGCAGAGTTTTGTTTGTGGGTACCTGCTCTTTCTTACCTGTTTGAAGCTTCTCATCTTGTCCCTCGGATTTTTTAAGCTTCTGCACATGATGCACTTCATCCTTATGTAAGGCCTTCTTTTCATTGCTCAAAGGAAATTTATCTGTCTCTTTCTTTTCTTTCTGAATTGTGTCTTCTTGTAACACAATATTGATGGGAGGCACCCTTGAGGTTTGTGGCTTTTTCGTCTGTGAGATGGTCTCCTTGATTTCAACTGTTTTTATGATTTTCCCCTTAACACTTGTCTGATTTTGTTCTTTCTGTTTCTGTTGGAAGTTAACTTGATGTCCTGGTACTAGATTTACTTGGATACTTTTACTATGTTGCTTATCCATCATGTTGTTGATCATTGGCAAGCCTGAGGGCACTGAACCTTTATCTCTGCTACCCGCAATACTCCGCTCCTCCTGTTGTTGAACTCTACCAGAAGAAACCATATCATTGTTCCTGCTTGGAGATGCACGGACAGTTTCAGCCTTAAGCACGATTTTTGCTTCCTGAACTGGTAGCATATTACTTATCATGCTTTTGTCAATATTAAGAGATGACCTGTTCTCAGCGCTCCTGGTGCAAATAGGACCTGCATTTCTCAATAGTATTGGCTCTTGCTTCTTTTTGGGATCTGACCCTTTCCTAGATGTCTTGTTATTTTCCTTTTGCGGGAGCTCATCGAGTCCCATTAGTTTTGCAATGACATTCGAAATTCTTCCTTTCTCTGATCCAGATTTTGTTCCACTTGACTGGTTCTTCTGGTCCAGATTTTTGAAGTCCGGGGCACAACTAGCTGATCTTTTATGGGACATGGACTTGTTAGTGCGGAGAGGCTGTTTTTCGTGCAGTTTAGGAGTTTGATCGGGGTAAGCCAGGACCATGAGCCGCTGTGTGATGTCATTTCTTGTTGTCCCTTTGGTGATATACGAGTTTTTAGAGGGCTTATCGAATGAAAATCTTGGCAGGTCTAGTTGCTTCTGATCAACTATCTTGACATCATCATCATCATCCTCGTCAAGTAATGTAATCCTGCTTTTGCTTTGTGGCTTGAACATATGATCCGAAGCTTCCTGAAGGTTTACGAGCATCCTCAGGGACTCTTCCAAATCCATAGCTCCTTTCAACAGTTCCTGCCCAACTTCAATTGAGTTCCTATCGAAATTTAGGCCATTGGAACAGGCTCTTAGAATCTGGTTTAGTTTTTGTATCCCTTTTGATACTTCATTGATGTGAACTTGAGAGACGGAAGGGAACTGATTATTCGGAAGATGATATGTTCTCCTTTCCGTCTTACTTATGTCCATTGATCTCTGACTGAATTGATGAAGAAATGTTAGCACAGGATTTCTGCTTGAGCCCGAGTCCATTTTAGTAAACTTTCCTCCGTTTTCTATAGCAAAAGCGAGGGCCAGGGAAAGATCTCCCACTTTCTCAGTGTTCCGGACTCTCCCACTACCATAGGTAACAATCTGTCCTGAAGATTCTTCAACGCGAAATGATCGGTTGCTGGTGCTTCCTCCTTTTGAATTAACCTGAAAAGTGTAACATGTAAGCTAAATGAGACTTCTTGTTATGCATAATGTTCAACATGTCCTGATATTGTCAAGTTAACTTACGGATTCTAGAGTTTTTGTCTGTCGAGATCCTCTGTAAGGTTGTCCCCGATTAGCACGAGCATCTGTTAGTTCAGACATATCACAAGTTTAGTTAACAGTATCATCTGCAACATATCCTTTTGCAAGCTTTACGAGCATGAAAACCAGAGAAAATTGAGAGCTATCAAAAATAGTTGACACTTATTTTGTTGGATGAGTTTTTCTTAATACTCATTTTTCAGCCTCTAACTCCCTCCTCTCTGCCTAGGCGAAAGAGAGTCCCGCCTATGGTCTACTCAAAGGTTGAAGAGACAGATTGTGGGTCAGATCAATCTATTATGTTCTTCAGGGAAGATTATCTTGTGTTTCACTATATGAAGCTCTGGGGTAGAGATAGAGTGGCGGATTTGGGAGAACTCAAAAGCTTCGGTTAAAATTCAGGTATTTCTGTTAAGAAATCCATTTAATATGTATATAATTTATCAAGAATCCAACAAGCGAACTTTTTTTTAGAATTCAGAACCTATAAACTCAAAATTCTGGCCTCGAGAAATAATTTTGGTGAATTGTACACACACTCCAAGTATGTTTTCTTTTAACTTGTACAAGTCATGTGCTTCTCATGCTTCATGTTCTTGAAGTTAGTCTTTTCTCTTTTTATAAGAAATAAAAGATTGTGAAATCATAGAGTAATAATAATACAAGATCTTAGTAATTTACATCACAAAAGCCTCTCTATTTGCAATTCACTGATATGAAAGATTGTTTTATATACTTGCAACCTATATTGTTCAGACTCTCCAAAAATATTATTGCACCCTTGTCGGTTCCTTCAAAAATGCATTGCTTTTGAAGGATCCAACATACACATGTCGATATTTTTTTAAGAGACTGATCAATATAGCTTGCAATTATCATCAGCATGACCCCAAATACTCAAAGAACATACTACTTCTCTGTTACAGTATAATTGCCATAGAATTTTACATATTTCAAATTCGACGTGCAATCTCATGCATAATTTAACCATGCCATCTTTAACGATGTAAAACGTATAGAAAAATCATGTCTCAGCATTTTCAATTAATTTACCTCTGGATGTGGAGTATGAATAGCTTGAATTTTGAGCAGCAGCCACTCGTTCCTTGCGTAGCTTAAGATCATGCAGCAGCTTCTGCGCGAAATCCGACTTGCCTGACATATTATTTTGTTCTGTCTAACTATGGAACAGAGTTTTTGGACTAAACATCCATAAGAGGGAACTCCAAAATTCAATAAAAGCAAATAAATGTGGAAAAAAGAAGAATATTCTTAGATTGTGTTGCAGGCCAATTTGGTAAGGTATAGGAAATGTAATGTTTGTGAAGTTGTTATGTCACTTTTGGTGAGAGGGGTTTTTCAGTGTTGGGTAAGGATGGAAAAGTTGGGGAAAAAAGTAACAAGTTCAAAAAAAAATTGTTATCACACACCACTTAGAAAAGATTGACTTGAAAGTTAGCTTAGCTCTCACTCAGTGTTGTTCTCTATCAGAAGCACTGTGGTTGCTTGGCTTTCATTCTAATCCAAGCAATGTATTGTATGGGCACCAAATAGCTTCACATAAAAGTTTCCTTTTATGGTGATATTTTTTCTGCCCTGTTGTACTTGATTTATAGCGTGTTTGGTCAAATTTATAAAAAAAATAATTTTCAGAATAACGTGTTAGAAGATTATCAGTTTGTGTTTGACTAATCAATTGAAAAATCACTTTTAACAACATTAGTCGTTGATCAAGGTTCCGAAAGTGTTTTTTTAACTAGTTACTCCCTAAATAACTCTACTACTCTTCTCTAACACTTGGCTATTTTTTATTTTTTTTTCCTAAAAGCATAAACTCAATTTTCTAAATAAGCACTTATTTTAAATTTAAAAAAAAATATTCATGACTTTTCAAAGGCTTGTTGAAACAACTATTGATCTAGTGTTTAATGAATCAGACAAGAATTATGTGATTTCTTTTAATCTATCTCAATACTAACGAAAAAAGTTACACCTTAACGAAGATGCTTAGATGGTGGAAGATGATAGATATTTCGTAAATAATTGAGATACACACAAGTTAATCCAAATTTATATATATTTATTTGCTTTGATTAGCTTAAAGTTGATCCATTGTACGGGTGTAACGTGGTTTGTAGCGTGATACCTTGGCTGGAAGAATACAATGGCTCTTTTTTAGCTTTATAACAGCTGAAATGTTAGAGAATTTACAGTTTTCATTTGGGATATGGGCTGGCTACCTTTAACTAAAGCTACTTTCAATTATCCTGGAATGGGGGATGATATATATCCAAATCTACGAGGGCAATAAGCAGATATGTCTCGATCGATATGTCCGCTAAGCAGGCGGCTGAAAGTTGACGTGTCTGCTTCAATTGTTTCAACTGTGATTTTACAATATTATCCCTAATAAATCATCTTCTCATCTGCTTCAGATATGATTTTACTATATCACTCTAATCAATTATTTTAGGTGATAAATCGAGACTAAAAAGTAATTTATTGACTACTTGCTTGAGCAGCTTCTGGTGGGCCAGTAAAAAATAATTTGTGGGATTTTAAATTTAATCTTTTCAAGGCAGACGAGTATTGACGTGTCTGATTCAACAACTTCATAATATTTCTTTAGCTGTTTCAATTATAATTTCACAATATCTTCAAAAATATATAGGAAAAATTTATCGATGTCACATAAATTGAAACTAAAAAATAATGAGAAAATTACATATATATACAAAAAGTAAAAAACTTACAAAAAAGTAGCTTGTGTTTTATTTAAATAAAAAATAGCCCCAAATCATCGAAACTATACATGACTATAGAAAGTATACACGGCTATACAATGTATATTACTTATACATGAGTTATACACTAAATATACATTATGATACACAAATATACGTTGACTATACATGTCTATACAATGAAGGTTGAATGCTTAAAATTATAACAAATAGCCAAAGGTCAGTCAAATGGCTACTTTTTGTAATTAAAAAAAAGTGAGCTATTTTTGTGTAAATGACTTTTCTCAGTGACTTGTAAGTGTAATTATCCCAAAAATAATTTATATTTGGTTCATGATAGCACGGACTTTCACCACTAGTATATTCAAATAAGAGATGATCCGTCTAAAAGTTACAATCTAGTTATGTTTTCCTTTTTTACTTATTAGCTTTTTTCACGCACTATCCATCACCGCCAATTATCTTTACCGTCAACTTCTAATATCATAATCACCATCAACTTTCACCTAGTCGAATAAGTTGTCAAATCGTATTCAAAACAGTAAATTGAAAATATAGAAAAAAAAAAATTGACAGAATGATTTAGTTTCAAATCAAACAGAAACTGTAATTTCTTTAGAAATTAACCCTTTCACATTTGTCCCTTTCAAATCAAATTCTCTATTGTCCAATGTCAAATTAATTTAAATTGGGATAGAACAAATTGTGCAATATTGGTAGTAGATTTATTAGAACTTAAATGAACTCAACAAACAAAGCAAATCAGATGAATTTGGTCCAAAATATATATCAATTAAACTATGAATATTAGTTGAGCGAAAACAACGTGAGAAGAAATTCTCTTATAGGCTCTTTAAGATTTAAAAATTATATTTACTTAAAAATAATATTTCTATAGATAAACATAAAGTTTTTGTCTTTATATTATATCCAATAAGGGACAAATAAACTTTGTTCCAATGTCATTTCCATCACCTTAATTAAAACCCAACATAAGCTTGTATGATGGCACATGTCAAAATACAATTGGCTAAGAGGTTGTTCGATAGAGTGTATATTTTTATATTTTTTTCACAATAATTATAAAAAATATCTTTGTAAATAAATTTTTTTATGCAATGTTATTTGTAATACATCAAATCAAACAATGCATAAAAATAGTTTATGTATAATTAATACATTTTATTTAACATTATTCTTATACATCTACCAAACGACCCCTAGGAGAATGAATAAGATTTTGTAAGTTTTCTTATGCACATTATGTGAACACGTGATTGAAAGTTTTTACAATTAATTAAATACCTTAATTTAATTATTTTTTTTATGTAATTTCAAATGTCTATTACTTTAATAAATTAACCACTTGAAATATGTCGTATTTTAAAATTTACACATTAACTTCACTAAATGATAAAAACTCGAATCTATTCCACTTAAGGTGTTGGTGTTTATATTTAAGAAAAATAATAAATTTTTGAGTGATTAATTTATTCATAAAATAAACGATTAAGATCATTCCCTAAATTATTTTAAATTTTGAGTCAGAAATATGTAATAAGAACTCTAATACTATGTTAAGGTGTTGAATTGTAATAGGCCTTAGTTCAAATATCTAAATAAATTATACAACAAGTTTAGTTGGCTATAAACATTTTTTGCCTTACAAAATATAAGATTCAACATACTTGCTAAAAATAAAAACAATTTTTTTTTATAATAAATGTAAATATTAGCTTTAACAACCAAATTAATACACTTAAAAGAGCACTTACTAGACAACAACCTTCTAAGAAGTGAGTTGTATAAGTTAAGCTTCCACATATATCTAATTACATGAAAAACTTCTAAATTAAAGAACCACATTCTTTGTTCTTTACTATCTTTCTAATTATATCTAATCTAACACAAAGACATTGTTTGATCTATGTAATTAGACCTCAATGGGTTTGTCCAATATTTGGAACGAGTTATTGTATTTGATGTTTCTTTGGAGCAACGTAAATTAGCTCGAATTCAACATTGGATAGTTTAGTAATATCAAATGTATCCCACGTTGATTTTGCCTTTGACATCTATAACAATTCATTGTTTACTATTTATATGTCTATATTTTCGTTCCACTTTTAGAAGGAGATACTTATTTTGAATGTTATGAATAAATAGTTTCCGTTCAATATTTCTATACTATTATATGATTTTCCTTCTTCATGTCCTCAGCCTTTGACATCGTTAACTGAGACACTTTTATTATTTTCTTTTGCCGATTAATTATTACACTACATTTAGATTCAAATATGATTTCTTCCTAGAATTAAAGTTGTTGTGCTTTTCCTAAACCTAAATCCCAAGTTCGAATCCTAAACTCTAAATGCCAAACTCCGAACCCTAAAACCTTAAATCCTAAACTCTAATCTGAACCTTAAATGTGTCACTGAATTTCTTTTGTTGTTGCTTCTTGTGTTATTATAGCCTTTTGTAATGGAACACGAATTCTCTTTTCCATAATAAGCGTACCTTAGTAACTTACGTCAATGGAGAAGGTCCATCGAGAAATAAAATTATTTTTTAAAAAAATAATTATATATTCTTTGTAAAATATAAAGAACATTTTTTAATTATGCTAAAATTATGAAATTATTATCAGGTGAGAAGCATTTCATAACACGTAACAAAAGTTAAGATGTACACGTCAAAATACTACATCGAGAACCTTCCTCCTAATAAATTAATTCCACAGCAGGTGTCCGTGTATTTGCGGGTACCTATTCCTCGTCAATCTCTTTGCCGCCTCTTATGATCAATTCATATCAACCGTTAAATATCTAATCCTAAGTTAATCTGAGCCGTCCAAGCCTTCAAAATCCTCAATAAAATACTTCTTCCTCATTTCTTTTATGCATACCTGTTCCCTTCTGCGACCAGCTTCCTCCTTTGCTCAGATCTCTTCCATTTAGTTTTCATCTTCATTTTTTATCTTCAGATCTGTGCAGATCGTTCTTCGATCTACGGTTTGAATATGGATTTGCGGTGTTTCTGTCACGGCTCGATGATTGACCATCCGAACTGTGTGACGATTCGATATTCGTCGACTCTGGCCGCCGGTTGACGAAGAGATGGTAGATCTGATGCTTTCGTGCTGGTTCGGGGAGATGAACGTCAGATCTGAGGAGGTTGGATCTCTGGTTTCAGCATCCAAGGTTGTTCACTTCAGGAGGATTCAACCGAGCTTTGTCGGTGAGCTAAATATGCTTGTTGTGTTTTGCTTGCTTGGAAAAGATGAATTAACCTAGTTTATGTTCGTTGTTAATATGTTAATTAGTTTTACATGTTGCAGATCTGAATGGAGATTGAAGGGTTGGTCCATCTGTGTCTCGGATCAAATAGTTTGGACCGGGTATCGTTGATTTGAGGTTGAAAGCATCCAGCGTGATGGTTTATCAAAGGTTATATTAGTTTAATTTGATGTTTATAATTATTTGAATGTTTCATTTGTGTTGTCTATTATTTATGCATGCTCGTGTATGAGAGGATGAAGAATGAGTGACATTGTGTGAGCAATGAGTGGAAAAAAGTGAGCTATTTATTGTTCATGTTACCAGGCCTTTGCCATGTTGGGTGCGCTCGCATGGCAGGTCAAAAGTACCTAATAAAAAAATTATTTTTGGTGTTGGAGAGGTGAGGCACGGGGTTTTGCCCGGATCTCCTCTCCCCTGTCTCGTGTCCTTTTTATTTTTCATGCTCTTTCCCTGCTCCTGCACCCAATTATATCTGTATCGATCCAGTGGTTACTTGTTTATTCAAAGACAAGTAACTCATGTTGATTTGGTTAACATGGCGATGGACAATACAGCGTTACTACTGCAGCACTCCATTAGAGGTACAATATCAATTCTCCTAGTAAAATTTACCTACGCATTTATCGTAAACAGAATTAGTTGGCTTAATTATCGCTTATACACAAATTAATATTCATAATATTTCTTTTTATATTTCTGGAATGATTTTTACAAACCGAATTGCCCAAGTAGTTGATCTTTAATCTCAAATAACCTATGCACCTTCTTATGGAAGTTTATTTGAACTACTTGGAAAACTATCTAGGCAAGTGTCGTTCTCAACTGGCCTGCGTGATATCGAAAATGCAGCCATTTTATGATATTTTAGAAATTTATTGGATTAAAACACTCGTAGGCTTATTATATATGTGACTCTTATTTTAGTTTGTGAATGTCACTTCATTATAATTAAGTAACTTCTTAAACCTGATTTTTTTTAAGTTTAGAATAAATTAATTGGGAAGGTTTTTTTAATTTGTTTAAACCCCATTCTCATTTAAATCAGGTCATTCTTTATAAAATGGAATGAGTACTTTCCGACATATATATGTTATATATTTAATTATGAAACTTTTGGGAAATAATTGTACCGCAAAGGCATCAACTATTAGCAGCAGTCTGATCACAATTGATTCGTTGATCTGTAATCTTCCAGATAGTAATTGATTACCGTTAACATACTGTGATCCAACTTTTTGTTTAAGAATTGTTGTTTAACAAAGTAATCTTCATGAAGTAGACATTGCAGATGCTGCAACTAATCAGCACCGCAAAAGCTGCAAGCCATCTTCATTTTCTATTTACTTGTCCAATGCACTTAGTCACTTGATTCTCTATTATATTTACTCGACTCTTTTTAATCTATCTTGTCAATTTCTTCGTGTTAATGACTTGATTGTTTTCAAGTATCATCTTATCAAGTATATTGGGGCGGAACTTCTATGTTCTCCCAGTTAGTGATGTAATTACTCCAGTCTAATGGAGATTCTTGTTATGGTTCCCTTACTATGCCTATGGGAAGCTACACTTTTAGGCAGGTTTTGGAATTTTGATTGTAAAAACTACAAGATGTACTGGATAGATGTTGAGATGGAAAGAACAATTTGGAGAAGCATTGATGCTTGCTGAAGTTTTCCCTTGTTCTTGATGAGTGCTGCATGTTCTACCTGGTCCATACGGAAGCTTTATTGTAACCAAGATTGTCCAGAAATGTTTGAGCTGTTGCTGTTCCGTGTGAGGAAATCTTAACATACCCTGGCAATATTTCCGTCATTGCATCATTCCTCTATTTTGAGGATATGATTTTGTTACTCTCAAGATTGTTGCTGTTGAGTGTGCTGCTGTGCTTTATGTCACCAAAGACGGAACCAGGCCTGTTTACATTAGCCTTTATCTAATGGTTTGTTGTCATACATCATTTTCCGGAGTAACTTCCGGATCAACTGCTGTCCTCATACTAGCTTTGTGTAACAGCGGCTGCTGTAAATGCTTTTCCAAAATATTTGCTTTCAAAAACCCAGAGTACTCTGCTGTCAGTGTGTGCTGTTTTTCTTGAGGTAATCAGCTCTCTTTTCTACTAGGTGCATTCCTTTTTTATCTGCGTTTTTGTTATATTTGATTTTGTTTTGTTTCGAATCTGTGCTCTCTATATGGTGGTTGCATTGAAATTCAATTTATTCCGTCTTGCAGGGCATGGGGATTTTATCCGCTGTTGTGTTTATTCCAGTTTTCCTGACGATGCAGACATTGAGCATTTCTTGTAGACACTGGGTGCGTTTGATTTTCTAACGTTATGAAGATTTGTCGTTGGGCTGTGATCTTAATGGTCAGATGTTAATTTTTAATACTACAAAAATTGATTTTTGTTAAAGCGTTGTGCAACAATTTTGTTTCGGCTGTGTACTATACTTATTATTAAGTACTGTTATGCTTTCAGTGTTCCCATGGAAGTAACAATTGATATTCTTGATTTATTTTTATTATATTAATTATAAAATTATAATTATTTTTTTTATATTTTTGCGTCAAGGCCATGGTGGACTTTTTTTGACCAATTTTACTTGTCCATGTGTCCGACAGTGTTTGTCTAATTTATGAAATTAACAGACAACAGATAATTTTATATTTAGTTTTTAATGTATTTTTATTAATTAATATTTATAGTTTTTTAGTTATATTTACTTTTCCAATTAATATATTAAATATAATTCAGGATGTCGAATTATCTATATCATTAGTTTCTTTTTAATTCTTGTTTCAAGTTGGTAAGCCTTTCAAGTCATTAAGGGACAAGTGAGTAATTTATATGAGATATTTTTCAACTGTGTTTCAATATTAGGTGTAGATATTTTATGGGATCAGAAATTGTTTTGCGACGAGTATAAATGCAATAAAATTTTAAATTTTTTAGGATGGATTGAAACGAAAATAAAAGTGGATTATATAAAATGAGATGGGAATAATTAGTATGACATTATGTTGAGAGTTGTTATTTACCCGATCAATAGTCCCTTTTCAACTTGGATCCAAGTTGATCAGTACTAGGGATTGTTGGCTGGAAGTGTAATGGTTATTACTGATAGATTACTGATGATCAATAATTTGCATTAATTTCTGTTTCACAGTAGTCTTTTTTGGTACTCTAAATGTGTTGATTTCTTTCTCGGATGGATCCAAGAGCTCGGTATATGGTGGAGCGCTCGATGCTTGTTGTCGAGAGGTCGGTGGTTCAAATCCACCTGGATTCCTAATGTAGGTGGTGTGTATTATTGAGTAATTTTTATTGATTGTTGTGTAGGTTAAAAACGCATACAAGTTTATCAGTTGTCAGTCTGATCATGTAAAATTCTATGAACTAGTAATTCGTGTGATTTGTTTTTATGTGAAGTTCTTATCTTTCTTACAGTAAGTTATCTCTTCTTTATAGTCGCACCAATTATTTTTGTAAGAACTCCCCTCGAGTGTAGATTGTTGTATCAATTGCAGCTTTCTCAAAATTTTTGCTCCCATTTAAATGCCTCCCTTCCAATAAGTGCAGAATATTGCGATGGAACTAAAAATCCAATTATTGTAATATTCTTGTGTTGACATTAATTTCATCTTTTATTTTTATTGGAGGAATCAACTCTTGGGGTTTTCTGGCAGGAAAATAATTTTCAAGGAAATGATTTGTTTTTTAAGTTATGGTGATGGGAAGGTAGGAATGTGGAATGGTAGAGATGAGGATGACATGTCGGAATTGGAGTTTGTTTATTTTTGTTTTTAAATTTTATGGTAGAAGTTTTTTTTTGTTATTTTAGAGGTTTTTTAGGTAGAATATTTTTAAATCTATTTAGTACGGTAACAAGGTTTTTTTTTTTCTGTCAACTAATTTGTGTTTGTGACTTGTTCTACGTCTAATTTTCCTTTGGTTTCCCCTTCCTATTTGCAGGATTATTTCTGTAGTGTTAGTATCTATCAAAAAATTTGCGATTAATTGGCTTTTAGTCATAATTTTCTTTTAGTCATATATAATCTTTTGTTCTCTCACTCTACTTTTTTACATTCTTAAAACAATAGTTCAGGAAGATTGGTCGCCAATTCTATCTCAATTAAGGTTCTTGCAAAAAATGAAAGCAAAATGAAAGTGTTGTTGCTAGATTTCGAACCAGCAACGTAGAAGAAGAAATATCAGGCTCCGACCATTGGTGTAAAAGTGCCCCAAAATTTAATGTATTTACGGGAAGCACACGTCACAGAGACGCTTGTGTTTATTTCCTTTTCTTAATATATAATATATATTTATTATTATATTAAAAGGTGAAAATTTAAAGTAAAATAGATTTTTTTTAAAAAAAATATTTAATACTTTGAAATTTAATTAAAATTTTGAAAATTATGTTTGAAGTATTATGACACCACATTACGTGCGGAGCACGTGCAGTAAACACGTTACAAAATATACGGTATCGACGTCAAAATGCTACATCCAGAACATTTCTTCTAATAAATTAATTCCATAGCAGCTGTCCATGTATTTGCGGTACCTATTCCTCAATCTCTTTGCCGCCTCTTATGGTTAACTCATCTTAACCGTTAAATATCTTATCCAAAGTGAATCTGAGCCGTCCAATCGTTCAAAAATCTCAATAAAAGATGGCTTCATCATTTCTTTCTTGCATTTTCCTTCTGAAATCAACTCCCTCCTTATCCCAGATCTCTTCAACGTAGTCTGTCTTCTTCAATTTTCATCTTCAGATCTGTGTAGATCGTTCTTCGATCTATCGTTTGAATATGGATTTGCGGTATTTGTGTTACGGCTTGCATATCGACCATCCCAACGGTGTGACAGTTCGATATTCGTCGACACTCGCCGCCGGTTGACGAAGACGTGGTAGATCTGATGCTTTCGTGCTGGGTCGGTGGAGATGAACCTCAGATCTATGGAGGTTGGAACTATGGTTTCAGCATCCAAGGTGTTCACTTCAGAAGGATTAAACCGAGCTTTGTCGGTTAGCTCCATATGCCTGATGTGTTTTGCTTGCTTGGAAAAGACGAATTAACCTTGTTTATGTTCGTTGTTAATATGCTAATTCGTTTTACATGTCGCAGATCTGAATGGAGATTAATGGGTTGTTCCATCCGTGTCTCTGATCAAAGGTTTTGGACCGGGTATCATTGATTTGAGGTTCAAAGCATCTAGCGTGATGGTGTTTAAGGTTATAGTAGCTTAATTTGATGTTTAAAGTTATTTGAATGTTTCATTTGTGTTTTCTATTATTTATGCATGCATATGTATGAGAGGATGAAGAATGAGTGACATTGTGTGAGATATGTGTTGAAAAAAATGAGCTATTTATTGTTCATATTACCAGGCCTTTGCCATGTTGGGTGCGCTCGCATGGCAGGTCTAAAGTACCTAATAAAAAAACATTTTTGGTGTTCGAGAGGGGATGCACGGGATTTTGTCCGGATCTCCTCTCTTGTGTCTCGTGTCCTTTTTATTTTCATGCTCTTCCCCTGCTCCTGCACCCAAATCATATCTGCATCGATCCAGTGGTTACTTGTTTATTCAAAGACAAGTAACTCATGTTGATTTGGTTAACTTGGCGATGGACAAAGCAACGTTTCTCTTGCAGCACTCCATTAGAGGTACAATATCAATTCTCTTCAAAAAAACTTCTAATGCATTTATCATAACATAGTTAGTTGCCTTAATTATAACTTATACACTAATTGATATTCATAATAATTCTAACCAATAGTTCTGGAATTAATTTTACAAACTGAATTGCATAAAAAACTGATCTTTCATCAAAATAACCTGTGTACCTTTTATGGAAGTAGATTTAAAATTTTTGATGATCAACACTCCCTTGTGCTTTATGTGAACTCTTATTTCAGTTTCTGAATGTCATTTCAATATAAAATATATCAAAACATGAAGCTTTTTTTTTTAACAACCACGTAAAAATCAATCATTCTAAGTAACCTATATACCTTTATGGAAGTAGATTTAAACTACTTGAAAGTATTTGTAGAAGTGTCGTATCAATTGGCCTTCGTGATAATAATAACTAATGCATCCATGATAATTTTATAAAATTTATGTTGGCTAACTTCTCTTGGGCTTATATATGTGACTCTTAATTCATTTTGTGAATGTCACCTAATTATAAAATATAAGTTTTTTTTACGGCCACATAAGAATCAATCACATAATAATATAAAGATAGTTTAAACATATTCAGTCTTTCCAATATTAATTGGTTATGAAACATTATGGTTGAGAATATTGTGTAATTAAACAAAGTGCCTTCTCGCTAGTTGTAGCTGCAGTTGAGATCTTAAAGTAGACATTGCAGAAGTTGAAATTATTTAGCGTTTCAAATGCAGCAAACAATGAATCCTCATTTTCTATTTACTTGTGCAATGCACTTCCTCACCTGATTCTCTATTAGATTCACTTCTCTCCTTTTAAACATTGCAATTTCTTTTTGTTGATGACTTGATTGTTTCAAGTATCATATTATTTTCTTAATGGGGAAATTCTGTGTTCTCCCAACTGGTCATGTAATTATATTCCAATCTGTTGGACATTCTTGTTATGGTTCCCTTATTGTATCCCCGTGGGAGGGTACCTTTTTAGGCAGGTTTTGGGATTTTGATTGTAAAACCTGTGAGATGTACTGGACTACAAGATGTACTGGTTTGATTTTGAGATGGATGCCTTCGCTGTATAACAATTTGGAGTAGCATTACTGCTGGCTGAAGTTTTCTCTTGTCCTTGATGAGTGCTGCTGCTTCTGCCTGGACCATGCGAATCCTTATTTGTAACTGAGGTTGTCCAGAAATGTTTGAGCTGCTGCTGCTGTTGAAGTGATTGGTAAATTCATGGTCATACCTCCTTTCCGTGTGAGATTCCCTGGCAATATTTCATTGGTTTGTATATTTCATGCGAAGCTTTATTGAAACTGAGGTTGTCCAGAAATGATTGAGCTGCTGCTGCTATGGAAGTTGAAGATGTTAAATTCTTCATGGTCACACCTCCTTTTTGTGTGAGGAATCTTAATTCTTCATTGATTTGTATGTTACCTCTATTTTGAGGATGATTTCTGATTCTCAAGCTTGTTGCTGTTGTGCGCGATGCTGTGTTTTGTGTTTTGTCAGCGAGACAGAACAACGGCTGGTTACATGCGCCTTTAGTCTAATGTTTTGTTGTCAATTTGTATCTCAATTCTCTCGATGAACTTCCGGAACGAGTGCTCTTCTTATTCCAGCTTCTTGTGGCTGGTGCTGTTAACGCATTTCCAAAATATTTGCTTTCGAAAACCTTCTGCTGTTCTTAAGGTAATTAGCTCTCTTATCTACCGAAACTATTTGTTTCTTATAAAGCATTTTTTGTTTCAAAGTTGTGTTCTCTATACATGGTTGCATTGAAATTGAATTTATTCCGTCTTGGAGGGCATAATTTTACCTGCTGTGGTGTTTGTAACATCTTTCTAATGACATGGAACAATGAACTGTTTTTACAGAGACCAGCGGGTTCATTTAAGTTTCCATTGTTATATGAAGTTTTGTCGTACTGCTGTGTGTGATCTTAATGGTCAGATGTTCGTTTTCAATACTACAGATTGCTTGCTGTTAAAACGGTTGGTGCTACAGTTTTGTTTCGGCTGTGTGCTTTAATTTTAGGCAGGTGCTGACATGCCTCGATGTTCCCATGGGAATTATTTGTGGAAAGTAGTTTGAACTTTTTTATTCCGTCCGTCTTATTTCCTCGCTCTATTTCTTTTTTACTTGTTCACCCCTATTAAAAGTAGATAATCCAACCGTATTTGTTCATTTTATAAAAATTGATAGATAATTTTGTATTTTGTTTTTAAGTCATCTACATCAGTATAATTACAATTATTTTTATATTCATATATACATTTTTTTGTGTGACAATTTATGAAAGAGTTACAAGAATTGTGCTTTTAAGTTATAGATATTTAGTAGGTAATTTTGCATTTTATTTTTAATTTACCTGGGTCATTAAAATGTTATAATAATTATTTTTATTTTATAGAATTTTAGTGCATTGTATTTACTATATATATTTTAAGCATGATTTTAGTGACAATTTATGAAAGATAAAGCATGATTTTAGGAACGATATATGACGTTATGTTGAGAGTTACTACTAATCATTTTTTATTATTAAGTTGTTTTCGTTTGGCCTGTAACCTGGCATATAATATGTATAGGCAGAAATTTTCTCACTACGAGTAACATGAATGTATAGGCAGAAATTTTCTCACACTCGAATTATGTTGTGGTTTTTCTATTTTGAGCGTTAGAAATTTCTCGGATGGATCCAAGAGCTCGGTATATGGTAGAGCGCCCGTCTCTTTTATCGGGAGGTCGGTGGTTCGAATCCACCTGGATTCCTAAGTTAGGGTGGTGTGTATTTCGGTCATTGTGTAGGATTAAAAACGTCGATGTCATTCTGGTCATGTTAAATTATACGTACTAGTAACTTCGAGGGATATTTTTTTTTGACCTAACAATGTTTATTTGATGGAATTATAACTATATAGTTTTTTGTTATCTTCTTTTCCATTGTATCTCTGCGTGGCAAGTAATTCCACTGGGTGGTAATAATCTTTCTTGGAGTAAGCTCGTTCTTCTTTCGCACCATTCAGTTTTGTAAAAGCTCCCCTATGGATAGATGGAACTAAAAATCCAATATAGTAATGTATAAGTTGCGGCTTTTTCATAATTTCTATTACCATAAAAATGCTAAGAAGTGCAAAATATTGAGATTGAACTAAAAGTCCAATTATTGTAATATGCTTGTGATGACATTAATTTCAACTTTTATTAGATAAGGAAAGAGGGGGGGGGGGGGGGGGGACCCTATTATAATAAATATTATAGGATATGGTAATGGGACTCTCCATTTTCTGGCTAACTAAATGATTGAAATTTAATTGACTCGTCTCATTAACTGGAGAGAGAATGGATGGGAGCGATTGTTTTTATTTTTAATGATTTTTTTAGAAGAGTTATGTTTCTTGTTTTGGAATTTGTTTTCTTAGATAAAATAATTTTTAAAATTATTTAATACAGTAACATGGAATTCTTTTTTTCTTTTGACCAAACACAAACCTTAGGCCTTGGGTTTAACATTTAATTACAGTTAATTTCCAAATCTAGAAGTTTTGTCCAAATGAAAACATATTTCAACTCCTCAGTGAATTTGAAATCCATAGACCATGCTTTGATAATAAATTGTAAATTTTTCCTTTCAATTTATCATCGGAAAAAAGGTAAATTCCCGTTGCAACACCTTCTCTTTTCCATCAAGCTTTTCAAATCTTACTATTAGCACCTTATTCAAATTATGCTTTTGCCAAAATTCTCTTAATATGTCTATTTATAATGAACAAAAAGTGTGCATTCAGAACGTAACACATTACTGTGTTATTTTAATAATTATTTTTGGAGGCAATATTAATATTGGATCATCGTCATATTTCTTTGGAGCAAACATAATTTAGCTTGAATCGATCATTAGATAGTTTAGTATTATTGAATGTGTCTCACACTGTTCTCGACTTTAGCATCTATATTGATTCCTCTTTTATCTTATAGGCCTATGTTTTCGTTCCACTTTCAAAAGGTGATGATTATCCTGAATGTTGTGAATGAATGATTTTTTTTCAATGTGTCTGTACTATTGCATGATTTTCCTTCTTCATGTCCTTAACTTTTGGAATTGCTAATTGAGATATTTTCTCTTCTTTCTTCTGTCGATTAATTATTACGCTAGATTTACATTCAAATTCAATTTCTTCCTTGTTGCTCTCTTCCTAAGCCCTAATCTCGAATTTTGAATCTGAACCCTAAACCTAAACCCAAAATCTCTAAATCTTAAACTTGAACTCTAAATGCAAAACCCCAAACCTTAAAACCATAAATCCTTAACACTAAACCCTAAATACTCCACCGATTTTCTTTTATTGTTGCTTTTTATGTTATTGCAGCCTTTTGTAATTGATCACAAGTTCTCTTTTTCATTACCAACGTACATTAGTAGCCTACGTTGAGAGAAAAGGCTCCATTGAAAAACAAAATTATTTTAAAATATAAAAATTATTTATTTTTTTAATCAAATATGGAGTATATTTTTTTATTAGCTAAAATTATGAAATTATTATCGTCTTAGACCTGAGAAGCATGTTATAACTCATTTAAAAAAATTAAGATTGCCACATCAAAATATTAGGACCTTTCTCCTAATAAATTAATTCCACAATGGTTGTCCATGTTTTTGCCCCTCAAAGATATCTATATATTGAAGAGGAAAATTATCAATTAGGATTATGCTTATAAAGTTATTCTTTATTTCTGAATTGTTTTGATTAATTTTAGAATCTCTCTCTCATTTTTTTAAATTTCTTTTAAAAATTTATTACTAATTTGGAGTGGTTATAATAAGGGGGGCTCTTATATTAAGAGGTCATTTGGTTGAAACACAACTTATTCCAGAATTCGTTATCTTGGGATTAACTATCGTGGGATAAATTATGCCTATATACATGATGAAATAACTTATCTCATTATTATGATGTAAATGGTGGGATAAACTATCTCAAATTTGACAGCCAAACAAGATATCAAAATTTTTTCTCCTCGCTGTTTTTTTATTGTATTACTATTTATCAATATCCATCTATACTATATTAAAATGTGTATTTTTCTTTTGAATTTTTTACTTCTATACATCTCACGTTGAATAGTTTATTTTGCAGCGTTTATGATATAATTCATGAACTATATCTTTTCGAATAAAATAGAAAATGAATCGACAGCGACAATTGATTATTTGTCTTGTTGGTGAGTAATGCATATGAAGGTGAACAATACTATTCAAATTATTTGTAATAATAAGAAAATCTAAAGTTTTGTTTTTTAACTTTCAGGTACAATAGGATGAATCACTTCGAAATTTTTTCTTTTATTATTTGAATATCAACTTATTAATTCAAAGTAATATTAATCTCAAATAATTTGAAAGACTAATCTTTTTATTCTCATATTTCTGAAAAATTAAAATGTCAATTTAAAAATAATGTTATTTGATAATATTTTTTAAAGAATCGTAAAAAAATGTGTATTTAAAAAAATATTTAATAAAATATAGTTTTTCATATTTATTCTTTTTAACAAAATATGATTATTTTTATCCCGAATAAAACAAATATTGTTATACAAATTATTCATAAAATATATCTTTTACATTATATTTAAATTAAATATAAATTTAGGATAAGTCATTATTGTTTCATTTACTCAGAGTTATATAGGCTAGTTATGTTTAGGGTAATTCATTATTATCGTGAGCGCTAATCTCCAATGAGATCTGTCAAATCTGAATTTGAATTAGTTAATTTCAATGTAAATGTTGAACGTTGAGTGAATAATTAAAAAAATATACACTCTAATAATAATAATAAAGATTTTTAGATATTTATAATATTTAATTTAATAATAATAACATGATACACAAGTAACACACGTGCAACACACCTACACTAAGCTAATACCACCAAATATGAGGTATTAGTGCATGAATTAATTATACATTAATTATTTTTCCTACCTGTTGTTATACGGCTAGTGTTTAACTCCAATATTGGATTTATTCCATCTGCGGTACCTATTCCTCGTCAATCTCTTTGCCGCCTGTTATGCTCAAGTTATCCCAACCGTTAAATATCTTATCCTAAGTTAATCTGAGTCGTCCAATCCTTCAAAGACCTCAATAAAGTACGTCCTCATCTTCTGTTTCATGCATACCTTTTCCTGTTGCAACCAACTTACTCCTTCCCCCAGAAACTTATTCCTTCCATTTCTTCCGGGTAGTGTATGTTCTTCAGTTTTCATCTTCAGATCTGTGTAGATCATACTTCGATCTATCGTTTGAATATGGATTTGCGGTGTTTCTGTTACGTCTCTGCGACTGACCATCCGAACGGTGTGACGGTTCAATATCTGTCGACTGTGGCCGCCGTTTGATGAAGAGATGGTAGATCTGATGTTTTCATGCTAGTTCGGGGGAGATGAACCTCAGATCTGTGGAGGTTTGAGCTATTGTTTCAGATTCTAAGGTGTTCACTTTCGGAGGATTCAACCGAGCTTTGAAGGTGAGCTAAATATGCTTGTTGTGTTTTGTTTGCTTGGAGAAGATGAATTAAGCGTTTCTGTTCGTTGATGATATGCTTATTCGTTTTACATATTGCAGATCTGAATGGAGATTGAAGATTTATTCCATCGGTGTCTCTGATCGAAGAGTTTGTACTGGTTATCATTGATTGAGGTTGGCATCATCTAGCGTGATGGTGTAACTAAGGTTACAATAGCTTAATTTGATGTTTATAATTATTTGAATATTTCATTAGCGTTGTGTATTATTTATGCATGCATATGTATGAGAGGATGAACATCGAGTGACGTTGTGTGAGGTATTGAGTGAAATAAGTGAGCTATTTATTGTTCATGTTAGCAGGCCTTTGCCATGTTGGGTGCGCTCGCATGGCAGGTCAAAAGTACTTAATAAAAATATTTTTTTTGGTGCTGGGGAGGAGAGGCACGGGGTTTTACCCGGATCTCCTCGCCTGTGTCTCG
This sequence comes from Solanum aculeatissimum, assembly GCA_038996855.1. NCBI lineage: Eukaryota > Viridiplantae > Streptophyta > Magnoliopsida > Solanales > Solanaceae > Solanum > Solanum aculeatissimum. The sequence goes on from JBCEWC010001315.1 coordinate 37,725, forward strand.
TGTTCAGTTTATTTTTCATGCTCCCCCTGCTCCTGCATCCAATTATATCTGCACTCCATAATTACTTGTTTATTCAAGAACAAGTAACTCATGTTGATTTGCTTAACATGGCGATGGACAGAGCAATGTTTCTACTGCAGCACTCCATTAGAGGTACAATATCAATTCTCTTAGCAAATTTTAATTCTGCATTTATAATAAACATAATTAGTTGCCTTAATCATAACTTATACACTAATTAGTATTCATAATATTTCTAACCGATAGGTCTAGAATTATCTACAGAAACCGAATTGCTTAAAAAACTGACCTTTTATCTACAATAACGTATTTGCCTTTTTATGGAAGTGTATCTAATCTACTTGGGAAAAATATCTAGACAAGTGTTGATCTCAACTGGCCTAGTGGTAACACAAATACATCTATGATATGAATTTAAAAAAATTTATGGTGGCTAACTAAGTTTATGAATGTCATTTCATTATGATTAAAAAAATATCTTAACTCGAAGTTTTTCTTTCAAGTTTTTCCCCCCTAAACTTTGTGCCTAATCAAAATATTGTCCTAAAGTTTTTTTTAAAAAAAATTCTTTAAACTCCATGCTCGTTTAAATCAGGTCTTACTTTATATATTGTAGTTAGTACTTCCCAACAATGTATATAATATATATTTAATAGTGAAGCTTTTGGGATATAATGGTACTGGAAAGACATAAACTAATAATTGATTAGCCGTTACCATTTCCAGTCTTTCACGTATTAATTGGTGATCCAACAATATGGTTGAAAAATTGTGTGTAATCAAACAAAGTGTTGTCTTACAAGAAGAAGTTGCGGTGGGAGAATAATCATTAATTAGCATTGCAAAAGCTGCTGCAATTAATAAGCATTGCCAAAGCTGCTAACCATCTTCAATTTCTATTTACTTGAAGCACTTACTCACTTTATATTCTGTTATATTCACTTGTCTCATATAATATTAGCAATATCTTCATTGTTGATGACTTGATTGTTTTCAAGTATCATTTTATTAAAGATATCTTAGTGAGGAACTATTTGTTCTCCCAATTAATGATGTAATTAACTGACCTATTGGAGATTCTTGCTACGTCTCCCTTATTGTGGCCATATGCGAAGCTGACTTTTTTTAGGCCGGTGTTGGTATTTTGATCGTAAAAACTACAAGATGTATTTGGTTAGATCTTGAGATGGAAGCGTGCTGTATAGCAATTTTGAGTAGCATTGATGCCGGCTGAAGTTTCCTCTAGGTGCTGATGAGCTCTGCATGTTCTACCTGATTCAAACGAAGCTTTATTGCAGCTGAGGTCGTCCAGTAAATGTTTGAGCTTCTACTGTGGAGGTTGAGGATTTGCTAATTCATGGTCACAATCTTGTGAGGATTGTAACATACATTGGCAATATTTTCATTGCTGTTGTGTGATGCTGTGCTTTATGAATTCAACAGACAAAATCAGGGCTGGTTACATATGCGTTCTATCTAATGGTTTGTTTCATTATGTACCTACTTCTCTGAAGGAACTGCCAGAACAAGTGTTGTCCTTGTAAGAGCTGGTGTTGTAAATGCTGTTCGGAAATATTTGCTTTCACAAACCCAGATAGAAGGTTCAGGGTTTCTTCTGCTTTTCTTGAGGTAGTCAGCTAGCTTTTCTACCAGATGTATTTGGTTTTTTTCTTTGTATTATTGGTTTTGTTTCAGTGTTGCTCATTGAAATTGTATTTATTCTGTGTTTGGCAGGGCATGATTATATCCGCCGTGATGAACTCCATATATCTTTTTAATGACATGTAAATTGAGCAGTTCTCACAGAGACCAGCGGGTTGGTTTAACTTTCTACTATTGTAAAGATTTGTCGTTCGGCAGTGATCTTATTGGTCAGGTGTTTGTTTTTAATACTACAGAGATCAATTTTGTTGAAGCGTTGGTGCAATAATTTTGCTGAAGCGTTGGTGCTATAGTTTTGTTTTTGCTGTGTACTTTTTTTACTACAAGAAAGTACCGGCAAGAGAGTAGGTTCTACTTTTCTTACTCCTGTTTCATATTTTCATTCATCTTTGCTTGTCAATAATATCTGTGAACTTTATGAATTTAACTTTATGTCATCAAGTGATGTTCCTAGTTTTTTTGATTAATAATTATTAATTTTCTATTATATTTGTTAAGATACGATATAAATTATATTTAAAGGATAATTTTGTTAAATTATTTGTGTCAAGTTAATAGTGAACTGTTATTATTGACGGCCAAAGTTCCTAAAACTATTTTTGTGTCAAGTCAATAGTGTATTAATATTGTTGGGAGGAGAGTATTCTTTTTGTTCAATTTTCTTTGTCCATTTATACTATTTTGGGATGTTTAATGATGTTTGTTCATATTATGAAATCTAGAGATGATTTTGAATTTAGTGTCTAATTTATTTTTATCATCTATTATAATTTTTTTTCTATTGTATTCTTTTAAGATATTATATATGTTGTTTTCAAAGATGAATTAATTTATCCATGATAGGAGTTAATTTATTAGTTTATTAGATTGGATGGATGATAGGAGTTAAATTTATTTGACTTATTAGATCGACACAATTTGGGAGAGATTTTTAGATTTTTAATTTTTTTGCCTTAAAATAAGGCATAGATTTTTGTGTAGTTAGAAATTATTTTTTAATGAATAATATGGATGTATAAAAATGTTAAAAGTTTTGATATGGATCGAAAGGTAAAGTAAATTTTATTGAAAGTGAGACAGGTATATATGTATTTATGTTTGTCTTGATGCCATTATGGGTTATTAACCGGATCAATATGATCAGTACTCAAGATTGTTGGCTGGAAATGTAGTGGTTATTATTAATGACAGGTTCATTGCTAGATTGCTGAAGATCAATAAGTTGCATCAATTTTTATTTCACATTAGTCTTTTTTGTGCTCTAATTGAGTGTTCATTTCTATTTTGGATGGATCCAAGAGCTCGGTATATGGTGGAGCGCTCGATGCTTGTTGTCGAGAGGTTGGTGGTTCAAATCCACCTGGATTCCTAATTTAGGTGGTGTGTATTACTGAATAACTTGTCTGTGTTTTCATTGTTGTGTAGGGTCATAACACATTACTGCATTATCTCTATAGTTAACTTCGGACTCAATAGCGAGATATTGAATCATTACCATGTTAGCTTGAAATCAACATTGTGTAGTTAGTAATATTGAATGTGGCCTACATTGTTCGTATGTTGTCTTCTATATTGGTTCTTTTTATCTTATAGGACTATGTTTTCGTGCCACTTTCTGAAGGAGATGATGAATGCTGTGGATCAGTGGTTTTCGTTCAATGTGTGTACTATTGTATGGTTTTCCTCCGCCGCGTGGAATTGCTAATTGAGGTACTTTCTCTACTTTCCGCTGATCAATTATTACAGTAGATTTAGAATCAAATTTGATTTCTACCCCCTGGAGTTCAAGTAGTTGTGCTTTTTCCTGAACCTGAATCCCAATCTTGAATTTCCAAGTCCTTACCTTGAACCTTAAATTTTAAATTCTAACTTGAACCCTAAATACTAAAATCTTGAGAAAGGGCCTCATTGAGAAATAAAATTATTTTTGAAAATAGAAACCAACTATTTTTAGCAAAATATAGTGTGTATTTTTTGGTTGTGCTATAATTCTGAAATTATTATCGTCTTAAGAGGTGTTAAGCATGTTGACAGCAGTCCATGTATTCGATAGGGAAATAATCAAATCAGGCTATGTTTATAAAGTTATCTCTTTACTTCTTAATTGTGTGTATTAAATTTGGATTCTATCTTCTTTTTTTTTAGATTTCTTCTTCCCTTTAAAGATTTAGTACTAATTTAGATCGAGTGATTGTAAAGAAGAACTACTACTCTTATATTTGCACATAATTCCAATAATCCATATGGATGGATTCATTAAATCTGCGCCTCTTTTGATTAACTCATCTCAGCCGTTAATTTTTCGTCAAGACTGCTATATTTGCACGATGGATTCACATTACATCTGTTGTTAGACCACTTTGCCGCTTCTCATCTCTACCGATAAATCTCTCTTATCCCAAGTCAATCTGAGCCGTCCAATCCTTCAAACCCCCCTATAAATTAGAGCTTCCTCTTCTGTTTCATGCATACCTTCTCGTGCTGCAGCCAACTTACTCCTTCCCCCTGCTGCCAGCCAACTTACTCCTTCCCCCAGATCTCTTCCATGTAGTTTATGTTCTTCGTTTTCATCTTCAGATCTGTGTAGATCGTTCTTCGATCTACCGTTTGAACATGGATTTGTGGTGTTCTTACTCCTTCCCCAGATCTCTTCCATGTAGGTTTATGTTCTTCACTTTTCATCTTCAGATCTGTGTAGATCGTTGTTCGATCTACTGTTTGAACATGGATTAGCTGTGTTCTTACTGCATCCCCAGATCTCTTCCATTTAGTATATGTTCTTCAGTTTTCATCTTCAGATCGGTGTAGATCGCTATTCGATCTACCGTTTGAACATGGATTTGCTTTGTTCTTACTCCTTCCCCAGATCTCTTCTATGT